>BJBW01010424.1:0-220370 GCA_004320125.1 Scolopax mira | reverse complement strand
TTTGAGCAACCTGGTCTAGTGGGAGGTGTCCCTGCTCATGGCAGGGGGGTTGGAACTCCATGATCTTTAAGGTCCCTTCCAACTCCAACTGTTCTGTGATTCTATGATTCTTGTCCCTGTTCTAAAAGGGATGTGTTTTCTGATGTCAGCAGAACTTCAGCTGAGGAAACAAAGTCTCGAGTCTTGTTCTGTAGACTTACTGTTCAGAAAGAAGAATGGGCTCATCTCAGGAGCTTGCCCTGCTCCTGTCTGAAGTCATCCCCGTTCACCTACAACCGAAAGCAGCACACACTGCCTGACAACTTGTAGCCATGTTGGTAAATGGTATTTGTGTGTAGCTGCCATCTCGCTGTATTACCAGCAGTGTATTTCAGCTGTGCCACGGAATGCAAGGAATGTAATTATACTTTTAGCATGAATATTTTAATGATAGCCCGTTCTGCGTAATTCTTTTCTCCCAGATGCTTTGTCAGAGTAGAGAGTTAGGATCACATACGGGTTACTGTTCCAAACCAACGTTTTTGTCACTCAGTTTAATTGATTTACACTAACAACATTCTCAAATCTCTTTTCATGGCAGGTTCATTTCTAATAAGTACTTGGTGAAGCAGCAGAACAGAGACTATGACGTGGAGTGGGGATACGCCTTTGATGTTCACCTGAACGCTTTCTATCCCCTTCTAGTCATTTTGCATTTTATCCAGCTGTTTTTCATCAACTGTAAGTAGAATATTTTGTGCTTTCTGCTTCAAAATCATGCTCTGTCAAAACAGCTGAGAGCAGTCGTCTCTTTCAGATGTCATCATATTGGATTCTGTCATCGGGTATTTTGTTGGGAATACGTTATGGCTGATTGCAATTGGCTATTACATCTATGTGACATTCCTAGGATACAGTGGTGAGTAACCACAACTTCCTTTTCTATTTCTTTGACTGAAAAACAAGAGCATGATTCCAGTCTATTAATTTGATCTTAATTTGTAAAGCAGTGGCTTAAGCTGGGTGTTGAAGTAACTCATTCTTTGTGGTAGAAGTAGTTTGATAGAAATTAACCAATCTGTGTCTCCAGGTGGGTGGACACCTCAACCAAAGAGTTTCATACGCCCTTCCCTTCTTGTATTAGACCTGTAGCACCACGGCTTGTTTTTCCTGTTCCTCTGTAAATCTACTTCATCAGATAAAAATTCTGTTGGGAGTTTAACACTATAGTTGTAGGCAAATCAGTTTCCTATAGCTATGCTCATTAATTCAAGTACTCTTTTATCTGTGACAATGGTAGGACCTGTAGGGCAGAGATGACACAGCTGCGCTTCTAACAAGTCTGGCAGAGCTGTATTATGTTTTCTTGCTTTTTTCTTGCCACCCTTCATAAAACAGCATTTTTGAAAGAGCACTCCTTCATACTTTTTTCATTGTTGCTTCTGTTTCAGCACTGCCCTTTTTGAAGAACACAGCCATCCTTTTGTATCCCTTCGCACTTCTCATCATGCTCTACTTGATTTCATTAGCGTGTGGATGGAACTTCACCAAGATGCTTTGTTCCTTTTATAAATACAGAGTGAAATAAAAACCAGGACTTCATGTATGTAATGTTTATTTTGTTTTTATCTTTACTGCCCAGACAGCTAAGAAAAAGTTAAGAACATTTTGTAAATGGTTGTAAATTTCTCTTTATTGTAGATAAT
The DNA here is from genome assembly GCA_004320125.1 of Scolopax mira. NCBI lineage: Eukaryota > Metazoa > Chordata > Aves > Charadriiformes > Scolopacidae > Scolopax > Scolopax mira. Next base: position 218,685 of record BJBW01010424.1, on the reverse strand, counting down.
TGTGTAAAAAAGTTTGAAGTGTCCTTTTTTTTTTATTAAAATATTTACAACAGTAAACATGTTAGCAATTTTGTTCAAATACTTTTGCAGTACATTCCTAAAAACAAGTTACTTGAACATCTCCGTAGCTTAAATTTAACTGCAACAAGTCTATTTAGCATAACTCTTACTGCAGGTATTTTGCACGGACTGGCATAAGCTCTACGTTAGGAGGGTCTTAAGTGACACCAAGAAGCAGTTTTATTTAAGAATAATACTGGAGTATCTTGCCTTGGGACAGTGTGAAAGTAGGGATCTTCACTGCATTGCAATGGTAAAGCAACAACAACTGTCTCTAGACACAGAACTGTCCCTTCCTTTTGTGAAAGAGCTTGAGAACAGATGTATTTGAATGACTACTTCAAATATACATGGACAACTCTGGCACACAGAAGAAACAGCGATGAAAGGCACATTTAACGTGACCTATATCAGGTTTCCAAATATAGCAGCAAGTTTTTAAACCCAATTTCTAGCAGTCCTGTGGGTATTATGACATCCACTGCTACGAGCGACAGGTTGATGAACATGGAAGGAAAGTACAAGTTCAGTTTGGCTACGAGTGGGCTCGTGGCGATGCCTGCGGCTGGAAGGTCCACAAGGCGGGAGGACAAACTGACTGTCACAAACAATACCTTCTGGAAAATGAAGATGAGAACTTTCCAAAGCAGAGTGTTCAGTATGAAACATGAGCGCTAGGATTCCACAAGAGTAAACTGGTTACAGTAAGACTTAATATTTCAACACTAGAATTTGATCTCTAAGGAAAAACTATATTTATCTTAAAATACCAAATATGCTGGCAGTGCATCTTACAGTACTGTGTGTTTCAGCCGCTGTTAAGGCTTGAAGAGAACCGTGTTCCCCTCTCAGCAGACCCTTTCAACGCGGGAAGCGCGGAGCCGCGGATCCACGGGAGGCGGGGGAGTTCAGCCCGGGCCTGCTCCCGCCTCGCCCCGCCCCGCCCCGCCTCACAGCTCCCGCCGCGGCTTAACGCTGCGCCTTCTCCCGCAGCGGGAGTCACCCGCTTCACTTCAACAGGAAAAATACGGCATATTTGGCACCCCATGGTGCGACGCCCTCGAAACCACTGAAGGGCTCGGGGCCTGCACACCTTCCCTTTAGAGAATCAGGGTTTGTCCCCCGAAAGGCGGCTTCACCCTTCTCAAAACTCAGTTAATTTCTAGCTGCTCGGAGCAGAAATCAGCGAGACCCTTAAGAGACCACTAAGGTCAGAAAAGTGACACTCGAAGACTAATTAATCAGGTCTGCAGAGGATGTGTTTTTTACATCAGCAATTAACGCTAGCCTGAAAACACCAGTTGTTTTAATAGCTTCTCAGCATTATGCTGGTGATTGTAAAGATGATTTAAAAACGTAGGTTTTTTGTTTTCCCTTTCTACTACAGTTACTTGGCTTTAGCTTTCTCAGAAGCTATCCTTTGCAGTAAGAACAAATACAGAACCTAGGGTTAATTTCTTTCAGGGGAACAAGGTTTGAATAGATTTAATTCTTTCTTTTCCCCTACAAAACTAAAATAATATTTTCCAAGTCGGAAGCAAACTACTAATTATTACAATACTTCATTTGGAGCAAATATTTTCAACAAAAAAACCCCTGGAGATTACTGAAATGACAATATACTTGGAAAAAAATGAAGGAAAAAAGTTACACAGTTGTTCAAGTTTGCCAGAGACTAATGTCACTCCAGCCCATTCAAGGAATCGTGTATCACATGGGCAAAATCGCTTTGCTCTAAACTGACTCAAGGTATTTAAAAACTTTTGAAACAGGTAGGAAGCAGCAATATGACAGGAGAGTCCAGTCTTTTATTGGTCCACAAATCATGTTTATCTGTTTGAATTTTTCTAAGCCATCTTTCAGTTAAGAAAAAAAAAATAATGTATCTCTAGAAATATTTTCTATTAATCCAAATAAATGGTTGAGATGCCTGCAAAAGTGCAAAGCCACATACAGTGCTTTAGAAACACTCTAAATAAATAAAAAGTGCTAACTTGGGATCATATCCTGTTCACATTATTTACAAAATTTCCAGCAAGACTACCCACTGAACGAGCAAAGCGAGATCATACTCACAGTCTTGTATTTTCTTGTCCAGAGCAACCCTGATCAGCTCAGAAAAGTCAGTGCTCGTTTCAGCTGCTCTGTTTGGCATCCACTATAAGAAGCTATGAATAATTTGCCCAGATAATGAAGATTTCTGGTAATGCCTTTGGTTTCACAAAAGTTCTCTTTTCTGAAGCTTTAAGAGCATCACAAGGAGCTAATAGTATCATAGGATAACACAGTTTATTTTGAAACACTTTGCATTATTTGATTAAGATTCAGTGGCCTAGAGGGGATTATTAAGGCCACAACAAAAATAACTTGAACCTAAATACATGTAGGGAAAAAAAAAAATCCAGAAAATCAGGTTATAGGTTTAAGATGCCAAGAGGAACTGTTGTGGCAAATACTGTAACTTACAACTGAGACATCTAAAGGACACAAGCCCTGGAGTACCCCCCGGTCATAAACTGCCCAAGCTAATGACTGCTGAGGCAAACAGCCGAAACAGTCTTATTTCACCATAATTCCAGGAAGGAGGCGTGCACCACTGACTTGGGGATTGGAATTTGAAAGGTAGAAAGCCCAAAATAGCTATATGCAGAGGTAATTAAATAGAAAATATTTTTGCTGCTTTTTCAATATCTCAGCAGAATTTCCAAGCAAATTTGCAGTGCTATTTGATTACACCAGCTCTGAATTCACCTGAATCTACAAAACATAATTTGTATTAATGTGGCACAATTATATTAGAGAGCCTATATAAGCTCAGGAAAATGTAAGTGTTAAAGCAGCACAGAGTATTTCCAGCTCCTGATAGTACAATGGAAAATGCAGTAAAAATGCATCTTCAGAAAAAATGCTCACATATTTTACCAAGCACTAGTTAATTTGTTGTCTTTGATAAATTTCATCTCAACATTTTTAAAACCAAATATACTGTTAACCAGAGTCCTGCAATCAGCACAGTAAGGCCTCTCTCTATTTAGATATATTAGCAATGATTCATCTTAACTACTACGAAACATCAGGAGCTGTGATGCTTTGAGAATAAGCACACAGCTTGCTTTAATAAGTGGTACCAGTAAACTTTTGAACTCAAGGGAAAAGATGAAAGTCGCTGTCAGCAAAACTACTTCTATTAAGAAACTGCAATACCCAACATATTTCTGTAATCTAAATTGTGATAAATAGCTATAGTTCAAATTACTTGCATCACTCATTCGCAGGCACAGCTGAGAAGAAAACCTAATTACTTTCTTAGACCTTTGCTAGCTAACGGGTGATAAAAAGCCACTGCATGGTGATAACCTGATGGCATTACACATGTAACCAACTGAGCTGTGGCACCACAATAGGCTACGGTCACTTAACCTAGGAGTTAAGCTCTTAAACTTGAATATTGCTAAGCTGTCAAAGCTACGACACCATTTTCCAAGAAGGCAGAAGAAAAGACAGGCTCATTCTATATCCCAGCGGCGGTGGCTTTGCAGCACTGACTAGAAGTCAGGTTTAGGCTCCTGCTTCTTAAAATTATGTCATGAAAAGAGGCAAAAAAACTATTAGTTGAACCTTCATGCTGGAGATATAAATTGAAGATCCCTGCTGTGTATCAGGGATGCCACAAGGGGTTTTGTGCATCTGTGCCCTGACGACAAAGATGCCAGGGGTAACAGAGGGGTTTCTCTGGCCCAGGGAAAATTTGGCCAGCTTTTGAGATGTCCATTCCAGGAGGTCGGTTCACAGCACAGCTGAGAACCCCCAAGCCAGGGTAGATGCCCCCCCTCCAGTGTCAATCAGGCACTTTGTTCCTATTAAAGAGAGGAATTTCTGCCTCTCTTCTTCCTGACCGTTTCTGACTGGGTAACTCAGTCTTCCCTGTGTCCTTGCACATAAGCACCTCAGCAGAAGGATTCTCCAGAGCAGCAGCATTATCACTGCAACGATTCTGCTCCGCATCTAATGCAAATTAGTTTCGGTTCCTGACCGAATTTCTGACTCATTTAAGATCACTGCTGTTTCCCTTGAAACAAAAAGGCAGGGTACTAACTCGAGGCCAAATTAAAAGTTAGTGCAAGTTACTACACTGAGCAATAAAGGAGTCCAACTGAAACCTTGTTCTTGAACAATAGAAAAAAATAAAAATAAACAGCAACTACTCACTGTAATGTATCTAAAATAAACACTGCAATAACAGAACTTTTTAAAAGGAGACCTCCGTGGATCAAATGTATCTAATTACTATTAATTCTTTTGATATAAGGTAACGTCTGTCACTCCAAAGCAAAGCTGGAGAATGGTTTCTTCCAGTACAGGAAATGAATTTGTCCAGGCTAGGAAATGTCTACAAAGATTTTTAGAAAGAACTGTTTGGAGTAAAAAAAATTCTTTTAAAACGCAATGGATTCAATCTAAAATCACTGCAGATTTAGTTCATAATATGAAACAAGACGTTTCAGCATGCTTTTCATGTGGCTACAAACTGTACATGGTAGGATTTCATAGCCCCAAAGAATAATGCTCTTCAGAACTCTGTAACGCCTCTGAACATCATTCAGATTCTGTGTACAAAACCACATAATTTAGAAACTTAATCTAGGTTGGTGGGTTGTTTTTTTTTAAACATGGCAGTATATTTGAAATATGGTATTAATTTATGTTTGCATCTCCAAAGAAAAATGTAGAAAGATAACTTAAACTAGAGAATTCATAAAAAAAACTATATCAATTTAAAATTTTACTGCATAAAAATATGTACCTTTCAAATTATCTTAATAAATTAAATATCCCTAACATTTTTAATATATATCCCTGACAGTCTATAAAAGAGGGTTCTTGTTATAGAAAATAAATGGAACTCCGAAAGTACCCCCTTCATAAAACATATTTAACAATAATTATATTTTTTTTCTTCTTCAAGGAATGTAACAATATGTACAACTTCTCTATATTACTATACTATCAAAATAGTACAAGCATAGCAGGGTTCTGTAACCATAAGATGGTAAAGTCACATTGAAGTGGAAGAAACTTGGGCCTCAGATGAACGTTATCAGTGTGGAGCATCAGTTTCTGGATGGATCAGATAAGAAGGGATAATACAATCTTCTCATCTACAGTAGATTTCACAAGAGGTAGAGTTCAAGTGAAAATGAAAGAAATTTGGAATAAGGTGCATGCTCAGTATTTTCAATTCGTGACTTGCTAAGGATATCAAAATTTATAGGAAAAGTTTTCAAGGATTCTTTTTCCTTTAAAGCAGATTTCCACAATCAGTTTGTAATCTTTTTAATATGAATCTGAAAGAGAATATAAAAAAAAAGTAATGTTTTAGGGTATTAAATTTCTCAGTAATAAGATGTAACTGTCTTCTGCATTAGCAAAAATTTTGAGCTTCAACACACTAATGGAATGAAGAAATCTCACATTTATCAGTTTTATTTTTAAAAGGTTATACCACCTCTCACCTCATTCAAAATTGCCCAAACTGCTGAATTTTGTATCACAGAAAGCCGGAATGATGCAATAGGGTTTAGGCTGGGGTCAACTGTCCCTTCAGCTACACCATTTTCAAATTTCCCTGCAAAAGAAGCAAAAGCATATCCTCAATTAGCTCTTGTTCCACAAACTAAAGTACAAAATCTGTGTCTCCAGAAAAAGGTATCTGCAATATCGTGATTCACAGGTGAAACCTATCACTGGTGTTTGTAGAGTTGACGGGTATCGTTCCCAAAACGAAAAAGACAGTCAGCGATTTTTGATATTGGATTCAGCTTTGCAGCAACAAACAAGATGGGATGTTATCATCAGAGCACACCAATCTGAGCAGGATTACACATAAGAATAAAAAATTTGGAACTGTCTAAGGGTATGAGCACCTCAAACTCTGGGAAGACTTTTAGCACAAGTTTTTACTTAATATCATGGAACTCAGCATGGAGTCCCTGGCTTACATGTTTTCAAGGAGGATTAAGGACAAGGGATATAATTTCTGCTTAATTTATTCCAATTTAAAGGATCTTCAATTATATTAGGATGACTAGGAACCCAATTTAAAAGCCCAGTTATCCTTTACACTTAAAACATATACACAGCAACTGCAATTCATTAAGACAAAGACACTTGCTTTCATTATAATAGAGATGCCCAACCTCTGTTGTCCAGCAAGTTAAATACAATCCACAAGTAACATTTCTCCTCCTCGACAACAGGTGCCCTGGCATGTTTCCAACAGCAGTTTGGCTCTGGAAACACCAATCTCACCCCACGACAAGACACCTGATTTTCTGTAGGGTGGGTTCAAAGCCAGGCCAAGCACACAGCTCATGCAGAGGCACTCATGCAGTCACAGGACAGAAGAGATGATCTTATACAACCTGGAAATGTCTCTACAATAATCTTACAATTTTACAAAGTCATGTACCCAATAATCAAAACTCAGCTTCAGGTTTGTTTTGGTTTTAATGAAAATGTCTTAACTGTTGCAGTAGTAACAATACACATTTCTTTCCCTTGTAACATACCTATCCTGAAGTAACCATCCTCTAAGCGTTTGTCTTTGGTTTCTTTGCTTAATACCAGTTCTTCATTCTAGAAAAGCAAAGCATAAATGACATCATCTATTTTGACATATGACTTTGCCAGGGAAAGGTGAATGTGTATGCACTCTTGTTATATATTCAGCATCCATCTTTTCTAAATAATTAGGACCGGTCTAGAGTAGTTATTTATAGCCTTAGATGAACCAACACACACACAAAAAAAAAAAAAAAAGAAAGCTGCAGCGTTACAGAACAGAACAGTATTTGGATTCAAAGTAGAAAAAAGAAGTACTTTAAGTGCCCCATGTAACTTGCGTGTTAACTGCTACGTGAACAGAATACAGAGCAGAGCACACACAGTAGAAGAAAATCAAAGGCAGGGTCTTGCCACCTTTTCCTATGGTTGAACCAGAGATTTCTTTCAGGACGAGCGAAACTTACAGTTTACTTTTTGATGTAAGAATTTGGGTAAGATGAAAAGCCAATCACACCATCAAGGGAAGCACTGCAATTAACACTGTTTCACTAAAAAGGGATGGGTATCAATAAGTCTCCTTAATAAGCACAGAAAAATGAGATTGCAGACCAGAGCTTCAAAAACAGCTAGAAAATTACAGAGTCACATGATTCAATACTAAAAGACTTAATGTAAGAATTTCTAAGGAATCAATTAAAAATGCTTGACAAAACAGGAGATTAAATTCATCTGGGTTTTTTTTTTAATTCCTACTTTTAAGGGAGGCTACTGAAAAAGTGGTAGGTCTTTTTAGTTTGGGGTTTTGAGTATTTTTGGGGGTGGGCTGGTTTTGATTTTTTTGCTTGGTTGGTTTTTTACAGTATGTTGCTTGAGTACCAGAGAAATCCAGCCTGGGGCACTGTGGTTTCTAAGGTTTGGGTTTTGTTTTTCTTAATTCTGCTTAGGGACAATCAGGATCAAAGTTCCTGAATGGGATTCCAGCTCTATTGAAGTCCATGGTGGAGAAGTCATTCCCCCAGGACAGTACCTATCATTCTCCTACTGCTGTCCTCATATTGGTGACATTTTCTGCTGATACTAATGGCTTAGGAATGGGCCAGATGCAGAATCTCCTTTTTATCTTTCCACAAATTATGTCAATAGCAATGGAAGCTCAGTATCATTATTCCTTAAGGGATGCTCCATTTCACAGCCCAGTGTAGCCAAAAGAGATGCTTGATGCACATTCTTCCTCGTTCTCTTGTGCATTCTTGTGGTATCTAGGGCCCAGATGAAGTGAGGGCTGCTGCTGGTTTTGGGGTTTAATGTATTTCCAAAGGTCTTGAGAAAGAAAACCCATAAATCTTATGATACACTATCTCACATATTTTGTTGTATAATTAGAATCAGACTGACAAACTTCTTTCTAAGGGTGAGGGTGGTCAGAAACTCCTATTTTTGTTTGCTCTCAGGAAGGCAGATTGCAAGAATGGAGAAGTGAACTCCTCCATGACCACTTACCTTTTTTTAAAATTTGGGGAAAAAAAAAATATAAGAGATTAATCATATGGCATTTTAGCCACAGATTTCAAGATACCTACACCAGGTGCATGGGAGAAGATACAAATACTCTGCCATTTTAATACTAAATAAAGTTGTCTGAAGTAGTATCAATACTCTGACAGAGTTTTGTGATATAAATGATTAGCTATCAAGTATAGTTGAAGAAGATGACCCCATACCATTTGTGTTCAAGGAAGAATAAACTTAAGATAGTGTAGTGCCACCCTGAGATAAAACCCAGACTGATTGACAAGGAAAAAAAAAAAATCAGTAATTAGGAGAAAGAAACACGTTAGATTTAAGAGTCAAGATGTTTTAATAGCCAGTAAGGTTTGGATGCGTGTCGATTCCTGAACCAAGACTTTTTTACTAAATCAAAAAGCAGACTGATTTAGCTTTTCCTTTTTCCAAAATACACAAGACTGATTATTTTTGTTTGTTTGTTTTAAATAGTAGCAGTGAATTGGAAGCAAATGAGGTTGATCACCTCCAAATTACCAACACCACTTGTAGCAGACTGCACTCTGAATGAACATCTGTATAGTTACAATGGTTTTCTGTTAATAGGTATAATTAAAAAAAAAAGAAAAAGTATGAGAGCATTAGAGGATCAAGATCCTACAGTCAAAAAAAAAAGAAAAAAAAGGCATTAATACCTCCCTCACCCTTTTAAAAAAGTCGGTATAATTAGATTTTCTTTTATCTTATAATGCAGAACACACAAATCAATACATTCATACCTGAAAAGGCAAAACTTCCACAGTTGTATTTAGGAGTATGTCTCCTGGATGCTCTGGATTGCCACTGTGAAACAAGTACCTATAAATAAAAAAGGAAAAAGAGTTCACATACATCAGTCAGAATTAGCTATGTTATTACCATTTTGCATGTTAAAAGTCACATTACAGATGTTACAATGATAAAAGTAACTTATACTGAATCTACATTAACTGGCAGTAAGAAATGAAAGATCATTTCACATACTACCTTAATTAAAAGGGCTAAAGTTTTGCATTGTTTACAGAGTAGTAGGGCAATATTTTGCTTAGAAAGGTACTTCATAATTATACAAAGTGACCGATGCTGCAGTCACCCTTGCCTGGCAGGCACTGGTAGCACCCCTAGAAGCAGGAGCCCTGCCTTTCCCCTCAGCTGCTCCCCAGTGCTCCCCACCAGGTGCCACCCACTCCCTTGTGCCCACAGGATGAATCCCACAGACTCATTCTGAACCAATTCTGGGAACTTATCCAGGTCAACACTTTGCCAGGCCAGTTATCCCCAAGACCAGCTCACCACCATTTTAAAAATGGGACAGAATAAATATGTTTAAAACTGTATCCAAACCGTCCCTATACCTATCAAGCAGTGAAGTGCAAGAGTTCAGATTCTAGCTACCCACTCTCAAAAGCTTCTACACATGTGTAGATGTTACAAAAGACAGATTATTTCTCCTTTCTTTATATATAACACAAACTTTATATTCTTTTGAACACATATTATGTAAGCAAGTAGTAATATTTTTTACCACTAGGTGGTATCAACGCTTGAAACATTTTTTTTTTTCTAGTGGACCACAGAGCTCATTGAGATTACTGTCAAGAACTACCCAGATATTACACCTACTCACATGCCACTTGTAACGAGCCTATTTTACTTTTAATATGTTTAGATGAATATTTTAAAAAAAAATAAATCTATCAACACATTTCAAACCTTTTTTCAATTGGAACTCAGAGAAATTAACAGTACGCATCATCTTCAACATTAAATACTTCACAAGGTGGGGACAAAATTAGCTCAGAAATTATCACTTGATTAAAATTACAAACATTAGCTCAAATTGCAGTTTCTTAAGACTTAATCGGAGATGTAAATTCCATTCTGTCTTTATCCAATATGTCTGAAGCCAGCTATGTACTTACCATTAATCTATACTCCATAGCTACAAGACAAGATGTAACAGAAAACAGAGCTCTCTGACCCTGACTTAGAAATGTCTGTGATTCCAAAATGTTAGAAATAATTAAAAAAAAAACAAAACACCACAAACCACAACAAACTAATGAACACACACAGATTTATATAAAACATTTCTTTCATCAAGGCCTGGAAAAGGAGTAAAAGCACACATTCTGATATAAGAAAGCTACATTGATTTCTAATGCAGTAATAGTTTCAGAAGAACTGGACAGATTGAACTGTTGCAAACTTTTGCAAAACAAAACTTAATTCAGTAAGCTTCAGCATGGTATGTGCTTCAAGAAAAATAATTTCCCCACTATAGCTTAACGTAAAGATTAGTTTATTCTAAAGTACACAAGCTACCTAAAACACCCACAGTTCTTCCAAGAAAAATCTTGTGACTTGTTCTAAACATTAATGACATCAAAAAAAAAAACCCAGAGACTTAATTATTCTGTCTAGGAAGATGCCTTTATTGTCCTTTTCAAGAATAATCAAAACTCTTGGCAAGGCTGACCAGAATATTAACAGTATATTCCGCTGTCTTCTAACATAACAGATCCTTTAGTCTATCCTTGACATCCTTTAGTCTGTCAGATACCCTAATGATTTCTGGCAATTTTTCTCTTGAAAACACTGAAAATTCTAAGGAGTCTTATTTTAAAATGTAAGTGATCAAACACTTGCATCTAAGGTGCTGCCATTAAACACTCCAACCAAACCACAGACATGGTGCTTTCTAGTTCTTATTTCTGAGAAGACACACCTAAAAAGCCACAAAGAAACTACTCCTGACCCATGATCACTGTGCTCTCAAATGAATGATTATTGTTTGGGGATGTCTGGGTGTTTTCTGTGGCGTTCTGTGATTTTTTGGGGGGCATGGGGGGAGGATGGGGAGAGGAGGGAAGGGAGAGGAAAGAAGGAGAGGTGTTAGGTTTTTGGCTGGGTTTTTTTGAGGGGATTATTTCTTTTTGGTATGTTTGCTTTTAAAAAACACCTTGTACCCATACAAGCATAACCAACCATTTCTTCTACTGTGCTATCAACTTTGGAAACTGAAGTGTGGTTTCCTCCTCACAGCAGTTACCAGCCCATTAGGGCAACTACTCAAAAGTTGCTACCATGCCAAAACCATTTTGGGAAGTAATTGATAAAATCTGATTTCCAGATTCTTATGTAATCAAACCTGTCTTTTTAGTGTGTTTTCTATAACTGTCTACCCATTCACACACACATAACATGTTCCACCTTATTGAAAAGCATGTTTAGAAAGGGTTACATTTATATCTAAGCTTTGCTTGAACACTTGACAGATAACACCTACTTAAACAGGAAAAGTTACACAGATTAAAAATAGAAGTATGACTATACATACACACCTCACATCTATGATTAATCCTTTGCTTAGAAATAAAAGTTACAAATTAAAAAAAATATTTGAAATAAAATTTAATTTACAAATAAATAGATATTCTACAGGTCCTAAAAGAAGTGACATTAGCTGTTCTTTTGTAAAACTTGGCTCCCTAACCTATCCTAAGTTTTCAAGGTTTTCAGACTATGAAAGGTTCTTCTGGATACAGGGACTGAAAGACACATTAGTAGTTGTGCTTTTAGCCAAGTTATTCAGACATCTGTCCTGGGATTTACAGGTGACAGTCCTAAAAACATTTTTTTTTAAAACTTTTTTTTTTTTTTCCTCCTGGATAATTGACATTTTTCTTAGGATGGAATCACTAATATATGCTTGTCTACCTGCTGCTTAAACATAACACCTGAACCATTATTTTCAACTAAGATTCTGAAAGCCATAGAGTTTTAAATATAGTAATCCCAAACAAATACAAATTCACCTAAAGTTAAACATCCCCCTACTAGTACCTTATGGAATATTACTTCATAGCTTTCTTACAAAATACAGATATGGACACATTTTGACATTCTAGATGGAAACCCTCAGAGAAAGGTAATTCTACCTTACAACTAATAGATTAAGTACTAATGCAACTGAACTTTGGAGAACTGTTTTCTCTGGCATCCTTTTAAAGATGCACAGGTCAAAGATAATAACTAGTTACTGTAGATACTAAAAACTGGAGACAACCTTCCCCCATGCCTGAAGTTACTATGTGTATGAAATAATTTGCATGCATTCTGGTCAGGCCCTCAATCTAGTATGAGAGGAATTATGTAATAACATTTAAAGAGCATTGAAGGTTTAAAAAATAAACAATGAACAAAATGGAGCAAAGTCAAAACTGCAAAGAAAACTTCCGTTGTCACTTACAGTGACTTAATTATTTACTCAAATTGAGGATTTGACTTCTTCCTGTTTAGCTAGGTGTCACCTATAAAATCAAGTCAACTAGAGAGGCAAAAAACCCCACAAAAACCAGTAAGCTGAGACAAGTATTCATAAGTATCCTAACACAAAAAGGGAGAGGAGGACAGAAGCATGATTATCATTAATATGCTGACAAAAGATACCAGTGCAGTTAACTGTTTCAGTACTTCAGAAGCCTAAGCCCAGATTCAGAACTACCCTATGCAGAGGGCACCTGGAAACATTAGATTCCCATCTTTTGTAACATCCCCCCAAAGATGTGTATAAATTAATATCAGTATTACTTATCTGTGCTGTTAGCTTTAATACTCAGAATAGCTAAAATTTTCCATCTTACAGTGCTGATCCATCTTTCAAAAAAAAATATTAATCTCAATTACACACAGTTTTACTCTCCACCTATTTTGCTTAAGGAAGGGAACATAAACTGTCTTCTTTCCCTCATATCAAAGCATAGCTAGGCCCAGAAAACTGTTATTCTATTACCTAGTTTGTTTTCTTTTAGGCATTTAAAAAAAAAATCTTATTGACTTTCGTGTTTTATTTAAACGAATAGAAATGACAATATTTTTTAATATATATAGAAAGTGCGATTCTACACATTTTCTATTTTGTTGAGCAATTAAAAAAATTAGAACAGAACACACAATAACTTAATCAATAAATTATGGCAGCTTTATAAAAGGATATAATAACTCTTTTAAAAGCACAATACACATTCACCACCAATATATTTAGGGTTTGTTTTGGAGGAAACAAAAGACTTAACTCACTTGATGCTAAACACAAATATTCTAAGAATCTATTTATGAACATTGGATTTTGTGGTCTGTAAACAACAGAAATCCAATCCTTTTATCTACGTATTCTCCTTATATCTCTTTTTAGCAATCTGGTGTATTTTAGTATATCCCATTTTCAGAAAAGGAAAAGAGGTAGGAAGGCAGAGAGGAAACATTTCCTTCCATGTTCGAGCAAATTAACCATAGCAACATGCAGCATAATAGTTTTTAATTCTGCACAACATGGATTTCTATAAAAGCAACATTCAGTCAGCAAATTTTTGGCTCTCTGTAGATGCCGTCATCCACTGCAAGAGTCATTATTCACCAATTCTACTCAGTATTTTAGATCACTGGATGCAAATGCAGTAAAAGAAATCTAATCTACCTCCTCTCTGTCATTTTTCCAGAATCCTTATGAGGAAATGTTATTTTTCTGTCACTGAAAACCAGCATTAACCATATATTATTTCCTTGTGCAAAATATAAAAGACGAATAATTTCTTTTCCTTCTCTCATGATTGATTTCTTCTCCTATTCTTTATGCCTCTTACCATTCTTTTGCCAAAATTGCTTATAGTTAAAAAAAGAAAAAAAAGAGCTTGATTCCTCAAGTCTCTATATATACACCCACCAAGTTCTCACAGTAGGTAAGCAAACTAATGGGAACTTTTCTATCTCCCTGTTGCAGTTTCTGATCTGAGAAAAAAAAAACCCACACAAAAAAAACCTCCACACACAAAAAAATCCCTAACACACACAAAAAAAACCCCCATTAACTTCTGTGCAAAATGCCTGGCAAGATTTAATTTCCTCTGCCCAAACCAGCCCGTATAAACTGGGCTGCATGCTTGAGAGCTGCAAGTGATCAACTCTCCATTTCTACAGAAGTGCCAAATCAGCACACCAAAAGAAAAAAAACTTTCTCATGTTTGTCAAATGACCACAAAGTAACCTGACTGTAGAGGTGATGGGGGAATTTTGGGGAGTGGTCTGAGTCATTTTTATCCAACACACACCTAAAAAATTAATTTTCTCACACCACTTTAAAAGTCAATCTAAATCTTTTGATAGGGTTACCTATACCATTTCGTAACTTTCTTCAACTGTGTAATACGTGTAGAAAACATTTAGCTCTGTAAGAAAATCTCATCACCAGGTCTACTCTCACTTTCTGTTTCTTGGTGAGGACTAGGAGATCAGTTTCTACACCTGCACTGTGCTCTCTGGAGTATGCACACATCAACTGTAATAAAAAAAGAGTTTGGTATTAAATATTTTTAATTTTTTGTTTTGGAGGTAGTTGGTTTTTTTGGTATTTTGTAGTCAAGTTTTTTTTTGGTGAAGGGGTGGGAGGGTGTTTATTGTCTGTTTGTTTTTTTAAGGGAGGGGCTGTTCTACGTCATGGAATCTCTGTTCTTTTCTAAGGAATTTACTCATTTTTCCATGACATCAATATTAGTTAATAGGCCCTTATATTCTTGTGCAAGGTTACTTCTGCTGAGTTTTTAATCCAGTGAGACACAGAAAGACTTTGGTGTTTGTTTTGTTTTAACATGTGTATATGTGCATGTACATACACATAAACATCTTTTTTGCCCCCAGTTGAATTCTCCAGAAGCACAGATTGTAACTCCATTCAGTTTTCTTAAACATAAGCATTTGCCACTGTTTGAGATGCACTTGGGTATGGGACCTCATCACAGTCTGCAATTATGACATCTCAGAGACTCAAATCCTAAATCAGGTGAAGTATTTTAGGGTATTTCAAGTGGCATTAGACACCTAACATTTAGGCAATAGCATTAAAGCCTCTAAGATTTCTGACTAAGAACTGTAACCCAGGAACGCTGCCAAATATACATATCCTGAATATTAGTGCTGTTAAGGAGGAAGCACAATGTTCTTGGCTCAGGCAGCTCTTTTGTCTCCCATACATACTTTGGGGTTTTTTCCACTTTTCATGTGAAGTTCTTGCGTTATTGTTATCAGCAGAGTTCCATGCCTGGAGCAAATAGCATCAGTGGCTGAGAGCCTGCCTGCCAAATCCCTGCTGTCAGTGCATCCATTTGAGGATGTTCTACTCATTAGTACAGAAGCTCATGTAAACACAGAAACCAAAGCCCCAAATTCTCTTTTTCTATATACACTAAAAATATGATCCCACCTGAAATATACAAGCACCAAAACATTTAATATGATAAATTAAGAAGAAACTTTCAAATATTTCCTGTCAGCTGACACCATCATTAAAGCTTAATAAAATTTAGATGACTATTAAATGTGTGTGCACGCATGTAGTTCTTCATCTGAAAGATTGAATGTATTGATTGCACAGCGCTGAAGGAGAGTTTCTACACTGAACAGTCATTATGGACAAAGAAGACATCAGACAAGTTAATGCTGTTCTAATCTAAAACCCAAGCAAACTTGCAGTTCCCTAAGTTTTAAGTGGTTGTTACTGCAAAAGCAGATGATGAGAAACTTCCACTTCACTCCCAGTTTCAGAAAGCTGTTAGAAAGCCTTTTCTTTCCTTTGTAATGCATATGATCCTATGATTTCATCTTGCTTATCTCTAGCCACAGGAGGACTATCCATGTGATAAGATGGATAATGAACTACATTTTATATACATACATGACCAACTACTATGATAACTTTTTTTGTAACGTTTTTGTACTTAAATAAGTTCCTTCCCTAAGTTTTCACAGTCAGTGAACCTGTTTTAAAAGCTTTGTTTACTTTCCTTTACAATGAAATGGCAGTAATAACATGCAGGAAAGTGTAAATAACATGCAAAGTAATGTATATGTTTGGTTACCAGGAACCCAACAAGATACTCTTCACACTCAACACATTGATTTTTCTAGGTTAAATAGTCAAAATACCCATTTCTTGCATGAGTGGGAATTCTATGTTGGGAGAGGATGCCATAGGAAATGTTTGTGAGGTTAACATTGTATGTTTGCTAGGATTCCAGGGTTAAAATTAGATTAATAGTCCCAAATTCTGCACATCCAGTATCTACGACAATACCAGAACACAAAGTAGTAAATGTAATCTACAAGCTGGTTTGTCAAAGTATCAAGATTTCAGTTTAAAGGTGAAATTTCAGTCAGCAAGTTCCACCTCATAAAATTGCTGTATTAATAATCAATATCACATTAGGATGAATACCCAATAACTTGCTAAAAGAACACAACTATGGGGCAACTACAGAGTTAAAAGCAATGCTTGGGGTGGAGAAAAAATCCCAAATAAACAAAAAACAAATAGGTCCCCAAAATCCAAACTCTGCTAATCTAGTTGCATAAAAGAAAGGACAAGCCTCATATTTTAAAAATATCAAGCAAATTTTTTATATATAAAAAATGGTGAAGCTGGGTGGGGCTTGTTTTTTTGTGGGGTTTGGTTTTTTTTTGGGGGGGGGGTGGGTTTGTTTGTTTGTTTTGTACTTTCCACAGTATAAAATATATCCTTGTCTTTTCCTGCAATAGTTTTGTTTGTTGTGGTTTTTATTTTTTATTTGAAAAGCAATAGCAAAAACAACAGTGAAACAAACCTGAAGCCCATTTTATAAATATCCATTCTAAATTCCTACTGCATAAAAGCTGACAAGTGTAAACAAACTAATTAAACTAAATTAACTATAGCTATAGGCTATATGTTTCCAAGGTCTTCCTTGATGTAATTAGGGAACGTTATTTAAAAACAATATTTGATTCATATCAGTTACATCTATAGGGAAGACTCTGAAACTTAGGCAGTCAAAAAAGAGATGGTTGTGAGGATGACAGACGCCAGAATCACTTAAATGCTGCAATGGAACATCTTTCTGAGATGTGTTTTGTTGGGGATTTTTGCAAAATCCTTTCTTACTATTAATGGACTTCAGTGTGTGGCTGGAGAACTGCTTGGAAAGAAACCTAAAAGAGCTGTTACTAAAATGAGCATTAGACAATTTCAATTTACACATCCCTGTTTCCCAAGTATGGTTTAAAACAAGCACCATCTATTTGAGTGTTCAATATTCATCAGGGATCTGTCAACCAAGTCTTGCACAAAATAGCCACAAATATTATTTTCTGCTCAGCGAAGTGGGCTCAATTGTCACTTGAAACTCTTAAGAGATTCTTGCTAGTGTTACCCCTGACAATATTCTCAAAACTCAAAAATGAAGTATTTAAAGACTTAATTAAAGCTATTTACTGAACTGCTATACCTGGCAGAAAATTTAAATTCAGTTCAGCAAGATATTTGGCATGGAAAAATAAACTATAGGAACAAGTCAGTGCTCTGTCACAGTAACAGACCTGCCATTCATTCAGAGTTGCAGTCAATATTTCCATTAAAAAACTTGTTTATCAAGATTTTATTATCGGAGTTATTAAGAAACTATACCTCAAACTGACTTGGCAGACAAAACTTTCTTAAATTCAAAGAGCTTTTCTATTCTATTATTTTTCTTAAGTAAAAGGAAAAACCTGTTGCACCCTTCACAAACACAAGATGGCTTTCAAGACTGTATTTTCACAACTACATATATACCCCAACCAGATAAGTTGAGCATGTGCTTGGTGCATTTTCCCTTTTCTGTGTTTCAACTAGCAAGTCATAGTTTTATTTTCAACTGCTTCAGCAAGCATTCCTAAAATATCAGGAAACATCATTGCTCCATTTGCTTTCACCTACCAAAATCTGCTGCTGCTGCAATTAAGCAGACAAACAAAAGGAAGTTCCCAACAATTTCAAAGTACAACATCTGTATCCTAATCAGCCCCTGACTTCAGAAAGGCAAAATAAAGCATTTTTGAGGACTAACTAAAATTATAATAACCTTTGAAATGGTTTGAAATGGCTTACAATGATAGCTCAAACAATGTTACACTCTGAAAAGGTAGTATCATTTCTAATTGGTGGACTTCCTTTGAGGAAATGACAGAATACAAAATGTCCCTTTTGTTCTAAAACTAAAATGCATTTCTTCAATAAATAGAAATAACAAAAAAATAATCCTATCATCCTCTACTGCTGGGACCTGTTCTTAGCACAGCAGGTAGACACAACTATCTTAGGCCTAGCTACAGTTTCCCAGGGCACAACAGTGAACACTATCTTCCCACCTTTTCCACAGATAATTAATACTTACTCCGTCACCATTAAGGTAACACATATCAAAAAAGATTTTCTTCAGTCCTGTGCATGCCATTTTTTAAATAACTGTGCTGAAACTTGGTAGCAATGCTTTCTGAAATTGCTATTGTGCATTTGACTCATCCTAGTCCACCCAAGATCTACATTTGCTGCTTACAGTTACCCTATTCATAACGTAAATACATATAATTCTTAAAAAAAAAGCAACCAAAAAACCAAACATACAAATTGGGCAATGTTTACTTCATAACTTTGAAGAAGAAAATTTGACCAAAAAGAAACCAATGAATTCATACATCTGAGTTGAAAAATATGCAATTTTTTAAACTCTTGGCACAGGATAAAAAAAGATTCTGCCTTTAATCCAAGGAGGTATGGCAGTCTTATTCCTCGACACATGCATCTTGGAAAGCTAACCAGGAAAGTTTTTTAAAGCATAGCAATCCACTGAAAGAGTAATTTGACATCTCAAATGACAAACTTGAGTTTCATAGGTCAGACTAGTTTGGAACAACATAGTAACAAGGAAACTACTGATCTTTGCTGTTGCACTAAGCCAAGGTGAAGACCTAGTCTTTGATTATCTACTAGGGCACAGAAATTGACTAATTGGATTCAGTTCTGGATTGCAAAAAGGACTACTTCACAAGAAAAGTATTAAGTCAAATTGATCCAAAGTAGCTTTGCTCTACCAGAATATAGGTACTAGTCTCAAAAGAACACATAAGGTATGTGAAGGAGAAAACATAGCAACACTGAAACAGACACTAAGTAAATTATTTATTTTATCATGGACTACTATGTTGTCAAGACAGTAAAAAGCAAAGCAGCAAATGAATCTCAATAAAGCTAAAGAATGACTACATTTAAAGTGCAAACTCTATTACCCTTATTTAATCTGACTAATAGCTAAAAAGAAGTCACCTTTAGTCTAACAAACACGGGTATTTATATTTCAAGGGCACTCCAACCCCTTTTTTTTTTTTTGGTTAAATTTTAATTTTTAAAAACAGGTCATCTTGAATTCTTAGCATGGTGACTTTTTTCAAGCCCTAAAGCTATGTCTAAAAAACATTACCCTTCAGAGTTCCCAACTTTCAGGTCTGGGGACATCTTGATACGCTTCAGCAAGATTTCTGATCTGGACAATCAAGGGACTGAGGCTGCAGGGCACAACATACTGTACCACATACCATGCTGAACAATTGCTCTGTAATTAGAAGCAGACCAACCAAATAAAAATAGAATCAAATTGGCTTCTTTTATGTTCTCTTATGAACTGCCAGAGAAGCAATGGTCTTGAATTGCATTTATCAAAAAGGCTCTGCATTATATATATTTAAAAAAAAAAAAAAAAGCAAAAATTACAGTAGTAAAAGAATTAGAGGGAAGACACCAGTGATCATAGTTTCAGCTGAACTCCCTCCAAAGACCCTATGTCATTTCATTTTAGGTTATAATGACAGCCCCAAATTCTGTTTGAGAATTCTTGGCAAACAGGCAGCTTTAGATATGAGACCAAAAGGAAATAATTACTAACCTTTCTACATTGACTGGCTTGTCAAATTTAAATAGAATATAATCCCCAGCAACTGGTGTGACAGCCCAGAAAAAATCTTCCCCTACGTAGGTTTTTTCTAGCGTATGCCCCTGGTAGACTTTTAAAGATGTCGAAACCTCTGCAGGTGGATTCACATGGATTTTATGCAGTAATGGTTTCAGGAAGTCTTTATCCTAATTGAAAGAAAGACAAACATCATGCTGATCAGATAACCTGTTTTATTATGTTCTTCTCCCGACTGGTTACACTTAAAATGCAGAACATGAATGCATTACTCAATTTTGGGTGTATCAGAACTTGTACTGATTAATAAAATGAACATGCCATTAAAGTAAAAAAAAATAGAAAAAATATCCCCAAACAAAACCTCATAAAAATAGGATAGCATTAGCATTACTTATACTTGATAGTAACCAGTTTAAATCAGATTTCATTCCAACTGGAGTAATATACAACATGTTTGAAAATGCCAAACAAAAAACCACC
This sequence comes from Scolopax mira, assembly GCA_004320125.1. Taxonomy (NCBI): domain Eukaryota; kingdom Metazoa; phylum Chordata; class Aves; order Charadriiformes; family Scolopacidae; genus Scolopax; species Scolopax mira. Next base: position 198,226 of record BJBW01010424.1, on the reverse strand, counting down.
TGTTTTCTCAAAGGCTACAAAGTTTTTTATTTAATCATTCTGCTCTGGAAAGGAAGGAAAATTATAGCTACTAACTGTGAGTTTCTGGATCTTCCCTGCTAGAGAGGAGTGGAGGCCAACATGCTGGAAAAGAGAAGGCCTGAAGCGTATCCGTAGGTTAGATTTCTGTCGATCACAATGTTTCTGAAAGAAGGGCGGGAGAAGGGAAGGGGGTTAAAAAAAAAATCCCATTAGTAAAACCAACATGAAGTTGCTGAGTTTTTACTGCAAGTATGCAATGTTACATGGACCAAAAGGGCTCAACAAGAACACAGACCTATTTATCCAGTTTTTGTTTTCATTCCAGAAATCTACCAAGACTGCTGTCCAAATATAATACTGTACAAGTTTCTTGCATAGGACCCATTTATTCAGTCTTTCAACAAAGGTGGTAATTTAGCAATGAAGGACTAAAATCCAAAGTTTATTCCTCATTCGGAACCTTCTCTATGATTGTTATCCAAGCAGTGGCATTCTTCAGAGCCTCAGTGGGGGTACGCGGAGTAGTTTATTTCAGTTACACACAGAAACAAACTAGATTTTTGCTTTTCATCCTACTACATCTATCTCCAAACCCTCAAACAATAACAGTTACAATGCCTCTCAGAACTGTCTCTCTGAAGACCTTTTTGAGATTAAAATCTTGGTAGGAAGAAAGACTCTTCTAGGACATGCAGTAACATAAGACACATTAAGTAACACAGCAAACTAGCTTGCCAAAACCAACTCATTCACCGTCATGAAAACATCTTAGAAGCTTTATAATAAAAATAACTTACAGCATCTTTCTCAGGATTACACACTTTTACCCAGAGGATATGGTCCAGGAGCCAATCAATAGGTTTCTCCTTATAAAACATAAATATGAACTCTACAATAAGAGTGATATCTGGAGACTGGAACATTTTACCTGTGATGACATTAAGAATAACTAGAGTTATTTTAGATGAAAGATAATATTGTCTCTTGAAATCAGTAAGACAATAGATGATAAATTTGTGCCAAGACAAGAAATATTAACAATGAACAACTTGAAATCTCAATGTTATTAAAACATTTCAGCTATGAAAAATTAAACAAGTACTCAAAGAAGAACTCATTGTCATATATCCTGGTGCTATCAAAATATTCAATGTATACTACAACACAGTCTCCTTAAGAACAGAAATTGTCAGTCTGCAAAAACAGAGTTATGATTCTCCATGCCACCTGTAAAGCTTCAAGCATCTGAGACAAGGAGCTGTTACAAGTGTTATCTGCCCAATCACACAGTTTCAGCATTTACAGGTACAAAAAGCAGAGACGGAACACCTGCCACTAACTTCAGGTCCTTCTGCGCAAGAAATCAAATGGCAAGAAGGAAGCTACCAGAACATAACCAGAGACAACACAACTTAAAAGTTGCATCACATAACAGCAACCAGAGTTTTTTCTGAAATGCTATATTCCCAGAGAAGACAACTCACATAGTAGGGTGGAGAAGTAAACATGGTAAGAAATTAACTGGTCTGACATTGCTAAACCAAAGTTATTCCTTATAAAAACCTTGAATTTGGCTGTTTATATAGCAAAAACATTGACATTACTTGTAAGTGCCTGTTGCAATGTGGTCCTCAAATAGGTATCTCCACTTGAAAATAACTTGTAACTAAAATTTGAAGCTCCCACTAAGCAAGGGACTACTACTAAACTAGGGAAAACTGCAAAGTTTTCTTCTTTTAAGACATAAGAAAGATACTGTGATTTTTAATTAGTATATTGATACTATTTACACACTATATTGTTGTCACATTGTTTAACATTATTTGTGGAGGCAAATATTTAAAAATGGGTAGGAAATAATCATATGATTTGTACAATGTGTAAAACATTCATGCAGAATAACAGCTCTTTCAGCTTGTCACACTTCCAACTAAATAGGCTCACCGTTTTCCTGGTGATTCATCTCTGCCTACTGCTTTCAATAGTATGGGGCAGGTGAAGACAAAACCAGGAGAAACCCTAATCTAACATTAGCTGAAAAATGGGACTAATCAGATGGTTCTGGGATGTTTATGGTACTGAAACCATAATTTCTAGGTAACATCTGCTGAGGTAGTCAGTCAGTCACATCTACTTCCATAAGAAATGGACCTTTCCAAGTGGTGTCAGAGAGACATAGAATACCATGCAACACTGAAGACCAAACCATCCCCCCCATGGAAGCAGACTGATTGAAGAGAGAGTTTATCCTCTTCCAAGAAGTATGCACTGTCATGCTACTCTGGAATCTTTTTCTTCTACCCGAGGACCATACTGTACATTTTTTCCTGTAACTAGCTCATCTTCTGAAGACCAAAAGGACTACAGTCTTCAGTTGTCATCTATGGTAAAGAGACACTCACAGACTATGTTACTTATAACCTGAATGTTAAAAGTATAAGGTTCTTATTTACAATTATATAAGCAGAAATAAGACTGAAAATAAGAGTAGGAATTTACTTTTTTCCCTAATTTAAGTTATTCTAATTTTACCTACAATAGAAACAGAATATCAACAAACAAATTATTTACTTCAACATGTCAAAATTGTCTAGGCACAGAGGCAATTTCTTCTGGGCCTAGATTGGCATATTACTGTCAAATATGCAGTCAACCACCTCTGACTTGGGGGATAATCCAGCTAACATGATGTCATCACGGGACACTAGGGAAAAAAAAAAAAAACAAACTACAAAAATCCCCACAGCCTCACCCGTCCAACTGCAGCTAGTCAGAATATGCTAAATAAGCATCAACTGGCTGTACCTTCACTAGAGTCTTCAGATCCAACTAGCCTCTCTACCTTATACTGCCCAGCACCGCAGAAGAAGAGTTCAACAACCCTGAGAAAGCCTTCTCACTAATTCATAGTGACCACTGGAGCAAAGACAAACAGGCAACACCCTGCTCCTGAGACAAGCCCTCAACTCACTTCAGTGACAAAGGACAGACATCCACATACTGCTTGCTGAAATGCTGTCATCACCTCCCACACCCAGATGGGCACAGCTTTCCCCCAGTTCCTTGCCCTTCAGTATAACGCAGCAACTCTCATCTATCACTTCTATCTCAGGATATCACCAGGACAGCACAGCAGAACTGCCATGGATCAATATCCCCCATTCCTCCCCTAGAACACTCTTCCTCCAACAGCTCAAAAAATAGGTCTCTACAGTGAAGTGCCTGTTAAAACGGGTCTTCAAATCTCTGGACTCCTGACTGTCCACAGCTACTCCTTGTGATGGAAAGCAGCCCAGTACAACTCTTTCTCGACAGATTTGACAGCCCAGCCCCTCTGAATCCAAACCAGCCAAGCCCTTGCCTAGCCTCTCCTGAACAAAGGTAATAGGAGAAGCCTGGCTTCCCTAGGGCATAGCCACAGCCCAAGAACAAGTAGCAGCATTGGCAAGGTCCTGTGGTCTCCCATGCAGCTCCAGGTGAGTAAAGCACTGCAAGCCACAGAGCCACTTGAATTGCCAACTGAATCCAGCCTACACCTTGCCATCCTCAATATGCAGTCAAAAATCATCAAGCCAAAAAGACCTCAACAAGAGCTGCAGTCAGCACACGCTGCATCAAACCAAAGACAATGTGAAAGAAATGAAGCAATGGCTTGCCTTCCACCATGTTCATGTCCTTGGTACAGTGCATGAGAACAGACATAAATCAAGGAGACAAATCTGGTGACAACATTTCAGAGGTTCCAGATTCTAGGAATGTATGCAACCTACTGTTGTAAAGAAACTTCAAATAAAAATAAATAAAGAAGACTCAAAGGTAAAATCTTGGCCCCAAAATCCCTGGAGATTTACAAAATGTGGGATGTTTTCACCAGATTATTTATCTACAATGATAAAAGTGAGAGCCAGGACTGAAAAATAAATATTGTAGAACATCATCTACAATTTATTGTGCTTGACAAGACTTCTTTCTGATTTTCAGTCCATTTAAATGTTGCCCTCAGTGAACTACTCTGGTCCTCTCAGTATTTTGTTGGCAAGTACAATACACACACAAAATTAAAAACTTTGTTTTCTATAGTTCTCTGAACTGCAAATATCTAAATCATTCACTTGCATTCTTCTGCATAAGCATTGTGTTAAATGTATTCAGTCTACACCAACAATTTTATACCTGCAAGCACATATTCTAACTAGAAGTCATTCAATGTTTTCTCTGTTAATGATATGCATTAATGCATATGACTGGCATTAAAACCAGAACCTCTTTATAGTTATTTAAATCTTGAATATTTCACTTGATCTACTCTTCCCCAAGTTTCAACTATGTGGATAGCTTGAGAAAAACTGTAATCGGAACAACTTAAAATAATCCGAATAACAGGCCTTAAAGCATCAGGGCACAGGAAGATTCCGAGAAATTGTGTAAGACAAGCACAAGGCCGACTTCAGACTGTTCCATAAAAGTTTGTGACAGCTGACATTACAGCCACAGCACAGAGTATTGCAGATCCTCTGGAAAACGCTTCAGCTCACAAGCAATTTGAAGACAAATCAAAAGCTAGTAGGACTTTCCTATGTTGTGTCAGGGACCACAGTGCAAACCAAATTCCAGAAGAGCAAAAGATTCATCTCCTTTCCACAGAGCTTCTTAAGGAAACAGCATACATCTCACCCATTATTTATTAGGTACTTGACAGCACTTCAAACTACGCTTTCAGTATCAAAAAAAAACCAAAGAAAGCAACTTCTGCTCTGTGACAGAGGTGACAGAATTCTATAATCCTGCTGTCAGCCTAAATAGCTGCATTTGCCACTTCCTCATGTAGTACTTGCATAAATTAGATTTTCAGTTCAAAAATACACGACAAAAACCATTTTTACCTAGCAGAACTTGCAAGCTGATCATGGTCTCCAACAGCTAGCAGCAAATTAGCCACATCTCTCTTTTTTAGTTATTATTTCTATCTCAGTAGCATCTAGACAATTCAGTGCTCTACTATCTCTCTTTGACATCTACTCATAAAACTCATTCTCAGTTACAAACAACTTACTTTTGCTTTTCTCCATAGCTGTCTGCATTACCAAATTACCTTAGCACCAGTCAGCATCAAGATCCACAAAGGTATAGTAGAGGAAAGGCAAATCTACACTACTCGCATAAAATTTCTATGCAATATATGGTTATAGCACACCAATGTGTCTCAAAGTCAGAAGTTTCAGTTACTTTCATGAATACTAATTTTTCTCTCAAAACATAAAAGCAGGATGTTGGGAGAAAAAAAATCTAATTTAATTTTCTAGGTAGAAAAGCAACATTAAGATGTGTATCCATAGTTAAAAGCATCTGGAATTCTATTTATGTAATCTAATTAAAAGGAGACAAGCAAATATCATACAAGGAACAAATAACAGGCAGGCAAGCAGCAGAAGCCAACAACTAACTTAACTGCAAGTATTTTCAGAGCCTACACTCAAAAAAAAGCATATAGACAGTACAGAACAACAACTTTAAAATATTTTTAAACAACTGTGCAGATGACTAAGCCTAATCTCATTATTAAGAAATATATACCTATCCCCCTTCTGGTTTAGACATTCTGCCCTGTATAGCAGCTCTGAGAACAGAAAGGGGTGCAAAATACACACAAGTAGTAAGCAATCTGAAATACATATAAATGCAGTAGACACTGCATGTCCTAAACTGTAAGCTGGTTTTACACACATTTTGACACGTCAACCTTACAGAACTGCAACTTGTGAGTACTCTACTACTTAATTAAGCAAATATAGAATGAATCATAGAATGAAATGGGGTTGGAAAGGATCTCTAGAGATCATCTATTCCACCTAGAGCAGATTGCACAGGAACTGTCCAGGTGGGTGTTGAATGTCTCCAGAGAAGGAGACTCCAACTTCCTCTCTGGGCAGCCTGTTCCAGTGCTCTGCCACCCTCAAAGTAAAGAGGTTCCTCCTCATGTTTAGATGGAATTTCTTATATACAAGTTTGTGCCCATTTTTTCTTGTCCTGTCACTGGGCACCACTGAAAAAAGACTGGCTCCATCTTCTTGACACTCTCCCTTCAAGTATTTATAGGCATTGATCAGATTCCCCCTTGGTCTTTCCCAGAATAAAAAGACCCAAGTCCTTCACCCTCTTATCAGAGATGCTTCAGGCCCCTAATCACCTTTGTAGTCCTCTGCTGCACCCTCTCCAGTAGTTCCCTGTCGTTCCTGAACTGGGAAGCCCAGAACTGGACACAGTACTCCAGATGCGGCCTTACCAGGGCAGAGTAGAAGGGCAGGATGACCTCCCTCAGATTGCTGGTCACACCCTTACTGATGCACCCCAGGATGCCATTGGCCTTCTTGGCCTCAAAGGCACATTGCTGGCTCATGCTCATCCTGTTGTCCACCAGGACTCACAAGTCTTTTTCCTCAGAGTTGCTCTCCAGCAGGTCAGCCCTCAACCTGTACTGGTGCAGGGGGTTATTCCTCCCCAGATGCAGCAGCCTACACTTGCCCTTGTTGAATTTCATCAGGTTCCTCTGTGCCCAACTCTCCAGCCTGTACAGGTCTCGCTGGATGGCGGCACAGCCTTCTGGTGTGTCAGCCACCCCTCCCAATTTTGTGCCATCAGCAAACTTGCTGAGGGTACATTCCATCCCTTCATCCAGGTCATTGATGAATATGTTGAAGAAGACTGGACCCTGTACTGACCCTCACTGTCCATCATCTAACCCACACTTCCTAATTTACATATGAGGATGCTGCAGGAGACTGTGACAAAAGCCTTGCTTAAGTCAAGTTAGACAACATCCGCCACCATCCCCTCATCTATCCAACCAATCATACCATCATAGAAGGCTATCAGGTTAGTCTGACATGATTTGCCCTTGGTGAATCCATGTTGACTACTTCTGATAGCTTTCTTTTCCTCCATATGCTCTGAGATGACACCCATAATGAGCCATTCCATCATGTTTTCAGGGATGGATGTGAGACTGACAATGTAAATTACTTCTATAACCCAGGAACTTCATGCAGAATTTACATTTAAAGTGCAATTAGGACTGGAGCTAAAATCCTAACCCCAACTAAGCCCACAGTTTAAGTTTAATTGTTCAAAAATAGAAACAAAGCCTAATCAGAGGCTGGTATTCAACCAGTCTTTTAGCCACAGAATCACAAAGAGCTGCAAGGGGCTCCCCAACAGAAGAAACAAGTCTATTTAGGGCAAAATCTCCAATAAATTTTTTAAATGCTTATTTCTCCATGATAAGCATCTCTTTTTCCCATTTCTCCTTTTCACCTCTAAGACCACAAAACCAGTCCCCTAACTATTTTAGCAACAGCACATCTCTGTTGGTAGCCCAGGGCGACCAAGCAGACCAGTTACATGGCGGCCAGAGAGACAAGGAGACTTCTCTCTGCCCATTTTCTCTCCTTTTCCCCATTGTTTCTGCAGGTTTTCTGACAGGCAAACGTATGAAGAACCATTTTGTACCCTAGCTTGTTTAGGACACAATTAGTGTTTTCCTTTCTACTCTGTGAATCTTGGAGGCCCTGAAAGTCAGAAAACCATTGCCTCAGCAGCACACCTGATGCTGAGCTGGAAACAAAATAGTACTTGCATCCACACAGTGCCAACCTCCTCAGTTCTGCAATCGAGATGTATTTCCACTATTTGCAACCATTATGGGCCACTGAGCTAAGAATGAAGCCATTCTCTGCAAAGTACATCCAAAGTAAAAGCAAGACAACAAGAATTTTCAAGAGAACAACAGGATTCAGCTTTATCTGTTACAGTATTTTCTTCCTGTTCCAAGCTTGTATCCAATGTACAACCTTTGCATTGGAGTCATTTGTTGACTACATACGATCTCCACAGTCTGACTTAGCTTTTCTTTTTCCCTTGCATATCTCCAGCTTAGTGCTTTTAAACAGATCATGACACATCACTGCAGTGATGATCTGTAAAATCCCTTCAAAACTTCTTTTTCATCGCTTTTCCGTTAAGTCTAGCAGCTCTCAATAAAAGCAAATTAGCACAAGAGCAAATAACCATAAAGTCATTTCAGCCATGTTAATCAACAAAATCAACAACAGCCATTCCACAACAGCTAGAATGCTGCCTTAGCTTCTCTCGCTGTTGTTCATTGTAAATGATAGAAAGACTCTAACTACATCCAAGATGGAACAGACTGTCATAACTTCTCCTCAATGGAGTAGAAAGGTGGCAACAAAACAGGCTTTGCAACCAAGACAAAGAGATGTTTGCTGATTCTTGGAAATTTTGGCAGAAACACCGATTAAGTTGTTCTAGGTAAAGTTAGCATTCAGGCTTTTTTCTTTTACTTCAGTCAGTTGTCTTTTAATGACATTTTTGTTCTAATGGCAGTTAAATTCAAAATAAGTCACTGCTTGCAGTTCGACTGTTAGTATTCTTATAAATTAACTTTCAGTTATAAAAACACCCCCTTTTCCAACAGTTTGAGTTTTCCTCAGTCATATAAGTACATGAAACAACTGGGAAAGAAATCCAACCATGAGTTAAACCAGAGTTCCTAAAAAAAGCCAATGAATTTCTAGTTCTTGGCTCATTTCCAGTACAAAGGATATAGCTCTGAAGTCAGATCACTATTAATTCACAGACTCTGAGGATGAATGTGTTCTTTCAAACTACTAAAATGAACATTTTCTTACCAATGAAACCCAGCTGAGAAAATTCGAGAATCATCCAATCTTCAGAAGCGAGCTGAAGTGCAAAATTTTTTATTGTGCTGAAATAATTCTGCTTGACAACGATGTCATCTTCAAGCTAGAGGAAGGTAGCAGTGGTATCAACATAAATAAAACAAAAAGTACCAGAAAGCAATAGGAAGAAGTACAGCTAAGAAATACTGATTTACAAGATACTGCTATAACACAACCATATCTTTGTAATGCAAGCACTGCTATGCTACACTGCTAACCGAGATGCTGCAGCCAAGAATAACTATCGTAGGCATCACAGTCTGTCTATTTGTGGAGAACTAATCCAGAATCCTTCTGTAGTAAGAATTCATAACTGTATCTCGACTTACTACTTGAGAACTTTGCTTTTCTAGCTTCTCTCTTCAGAGGAAAATCATCCAAGAAATATTAGATTAAGTGACATCATCATTAGAACAAGTAGGATACCTGCATTATTTGTACACAAATGTAACTGTTTACTCACACAGTTAACAGCATTGAAAGAGTTTCTCCTCTGAGACAAGAAGCTAAGAGACATGTTGTCTACAGAGATGGGATTTATTGCACCTGGCTCTAGCTGTCCAACAGAAGAACAGGTGCATCATCCAAACCAATCATCTAGTCCAGGCAGCAGAACTGTCAAGATGTGTCCCTTTAATTCATAGTAAGTGCAGGACATCGCTTTAAGGATCCTGCTGCTTCTGTCTTTTCTCCCAGTGCAATCATGCTCCCCACCTTGTACTGGCACTAATATTTGTGCAACTCCGTAGTTTCAAATAGACCATCTCGTGTTATTGGCTGTGAAGCTTCCAGGAGAGCTTTCTACTTCAGAGACAGTGTCCTCCACAAATTACTTCCTCATATACCATAACCTCTGTACTTAATGCCCTCTTTCAACTAAGTAATTAAGTTATCTCTGTTCTCTATAGGTCTTTCTGATGTGTCCAACAGCATAATTAATTCCTGGACACTCATTTGAAAACTTGTCTCAAAACAAAGAAGAGAAATTTACCTGAATGTAATAAACCCCCTTTTTCTGGGCATACATCATAAGAAAACAATAATCCAAGTTTTGTTTTGTTCTCCATCTGAAATTAAATTAAAAGCTTAAGGATTATATAAAAAAAAGTTATTTCAATACATGCTGGCAATGCAAAGTAAATCTCACTATGAAGAATGACACATATTAGTGAAATGTTAGGACAGCTGCTTTTGGCATCATTCCCGCAGGAAATCCCTCTTTCTGAAAAAAAGGAATAAAGCTTTTGCCTTACATTTTAATACAGACATAAAGCTGGTTTAACTTGAATCTGATTTTGTGAAGACTACCTGACATTTCACTAAAAACACATGTGCACTTTAAATGGTAATTCAGCAGAAATTATTGGGTTTTATGCTGTGTTTCAGGAAGAAAAATAGTAATAAAAACCAAAACAAAATAAAAACAAAACACCACAGCAAAAAACATCCATCAGTTTTAAGTCTGTAAGTACATCTATAACTGTAAGTCTCAGTTCTCCTCCCCAAATTTAACACTAAGTAAATTCAACCAAGCACAGCATTAGGCTCTGATCATCTACAGAACAGCATGCAGACAGGAATGAGATGGATTCAGAGAGCACTTTTAGCATCCCCACACTTTCAAGAATTACAGTAAGAAAATATTTCAAGAATTCACATCCCACTTGCCATTTCATAAACAACAAAAGTGGAGGTGTGGGAGGAGATTGGAAAAGATCTGGGGTAATAAACTAACCTCACTCTCTCTTTTGAGTCTCCAAATGTCTCTTTCAAGTTTGTCAAGTCAGGATAGTAAGATGCAGGAGGGGCTATTACTTCCACCAAGCCAGAACTGATCTCTGTAGAAAACCTGCAAATAGAAACATTTTAAGTCACATGAGAGATTCTGAGTTCTGGAGACTTCCTCCTTGCTTTTCTTTTGTTACAGTTATTATGTCTGGTTACAACAATGACTTTCGAAAACAAGGCACGTAAAATAAAAGTAGTATAGAAGAAATTCCTTAGCGTTATCTTCAGAGCAGTATAGCCTCTTTCCCAATAATCATAATCCTAACTAGAATATAAACATTTCTTTTGCCTTTCTGTTTTCAGAACCTAGTGATTTTTTTCTTTCCCCCTAAGTTTTCATTGAACATATGGAATAGAAGGCCCTAACACAGATGTCATAAATTTCTATTCATGTCAAACCAATCCCATCTAAGTTGCACCAAATAATTTGATCTCATTTATTGTTTCACAATTTAACTGACTGAATCACTGCCCCTTAATTTATCATCTATTATTTTGTTGTTCAAAAATTCAAAACCCCAAGAAATAAAAATGCATAGTCTCATATTTCCAGAATACTTTTTATTACTTATCACAACCTGATTTAGGAAAAAATAAAAAAAGCAAACCCACCAATAAGCTAAGAAGCCTCCCATTAAAAAGACAACTTACTCTTTTTCCAGGCTTGCAACAACACTGTTAACATAATCAAGATCAGTCTGGAAAACAAAACACAACAAAACCACAACATAAAAATCAAATAGAATACTTAACAGTTTGGGAGCTACACTTTAAAAGAACACAGTAAAATAAACATTGAAAACTGCTGTACTTGAAAAATCTATTTCAGCATGTAAGACATTTGAGTAATATAGGAACACATCATACGCATAACTATACCTTGTGTCTAATGGAAGAAGAAACAATTTGGTTTTGTAAACAGATGAGAATAATATTTGCCTTGTATCTGCAGACAGTTCTAATCCAACTGTTGATATTTTCTTGCAACCTTTCATTCTCTCAGTCACAAAATGATCACTGAGTGTTTGTGTAAGAACTTTGCATTATTGTTAGATGATAATAATAATAATAATACCACCGTATATTAAAATATTGACAAGGAAAACTTTCTGGAAAAAAGGACATTTAACATACACTCCACATGCTTTTTTCAAAAATGTATCTCCTAAACTTTGTACTTAAAGCACAAACACCCCAACCACAGACAGCAATGAACATGCATTTTCCTGACCAGGGTTGGTTTCTTTGCATCACAGATTAAACGTGAAGGACTATCAATCTTATAAATCATCCGGTTCTTAAAGATGTACAGATTCTAAAAATCAATTGTTGGTTAAAATATAAATTGTGACATTCTGGAAAAATCTAGATCTCTTAACTTGACAGAACTGGAGATTATTCAACCAATTAATTTGGTTGTAAACATGCATCCCAGGAAAAGAGGGCTTGTGAATTCCTAAATGTGACTGAAAATCCTAATCTTTGTGATATTTAATAATCTAATAACTTGACATACTATTTATCAGTTTTCAAAAGAAAATTTACAGTCTATCAACTCAGACTCTGGTGGCTCATGAGGATTCTACAGAAATAGCTGCCTTGGAAATTCTGGAAACAAAGGAACAGTTCATACTTTTTCTGACGAATTTGTAATGCAGATTACCATTAAAGGATTATACACACAGAGAATAAATCCCTCCCAAGCATTTCTATAGAACCACTAATCTTGTTTGATAAAGGTGCTTACCCTTTGATCTTGAAAAAAAAAAAAAAATTACCATTCCTATTTTTAAAGATTTATTTTTATAAAATCCAACATAATACCAGTGACGCACACATTTCCAAAAAGGACAACAGCAAGTTCCTTCAAAAAGCAGGTTCTAAATACTACAAGAACATATGAGTAGAAAGCATTTGTCTTAAGTTTTTTGTACATATTTTCTCCATAGGTGCTATGCCTACTGCTGGACAGAAGTTTAATAAGCAGGTAAGGTGTTGACAATTTAAAACTCATCCTGCAGTGAGTTCCACACAAGCAGACTTATGGGTCCATACCAACCTTGATATATCAGTAAGTCTTTAAATACACATAAGGATTGTTCATGAACAGTTTATTACTAGGATGGAGTTTAAAAACATAACTTCTGCTGTGTATAACAGTTACCAATCAGTGACCTAGGGCTGCCTAAAAATAATTTTTGTACATCCATCTTTAACTATTTTTTTTTTATTTAAAAAAAAAATATTTTAAACACTAAAAATACAGAAATTGTTGTTTAGTCAGCATACAGAAAAAAACAATTAGACTTTCCACTTGGCATGCCAAACTTCAATTACGCAGTCTAACATTAATAACTCAAATATTTGTTAAATAGTGCATACTGTAATTACATAGCAAGAAGTTTTATATATATATAAATGTATATACATACACAGAGAGTAGAAACACAGCTAGTTTCTATACATTATTCCAGAGATTAAAATAAATGCCAAACTTCACCCCCAGTTGGAAGCATGTATTTGGTCACAGGACTGTGCCGTCATGCAAGTCTGTTTTGCAGATATGAAACGAAGCCTTGCTAGTGCTTTTAAAACCTTAAACACTTATACAGAACATATCACAATCAGAAAAACAAAACAAAAAAAAAAAAACACAAAAGAGAGAGAGAAAAAGTCTGAAATAAGGTTTTTTTCCCCTACTTCATCTTAGTTGTTTGTGTCCTTCATAGAAAAGGTTGGCACTTTCCCAGCCAGAGCTGCAATCACAATAGCTTCACATTAAAGAGCTGTAACCTGTAGACTTCCAACCTCATATTGCCATCTATGCTGCTGTCACACGAAGTTGAGATGGTCTGGTCTAGCTGCATTGAATGCAAGACACAGCAAATAACACTGCTGGCTTAGTAGGTAATCTTCCTTCTGAATCAACAGTCACTGCATCAGCATAGTGCAAAAGGAGATGCCACTTTTGAAATGAAAAAAGCCCACTGAGATTAAAAGACAATGCCATTTTTCTCACGAGCAAATGCACTAAAAATTTCATATCCTGCCTTTTTTTTTTTTGTATTGGGTTCAAATAGCAAGGTTTTGTGGCTGTTTTTGGGGGAGGGAAGGGGCACAGGGAGCACGCTTTTGTGAAATCCACAAGAAGTTTTGCCCATGTTCAACGGAGCCCATGCCAACTGGCTCCATGATGGACCCACCACTGGGCAAGGGCGAGACAATCAGCAACAGCGGTAGCGCCTCTGGGTTAATATATTTAAGAAAGAGGAAAAGTTGATGCACGACAACAACTGCAGCTGAAGAAAGGAGTGAGAGTATGTGAGAGAAACAACTCTGCAGATGCCAAGGTCAGTGATGAAGGAGGGGGAGAAGGGTACTCCAGATGTTGGAGCCCATACAGGACCCCACACTGAGCAGGTGGATGTGCCTGAAGGAGGCTGTGAGCCCATGGGAAGCCCACATTGGAGCAAGCTCCTGGCAGGACTTGTGACCTCATGGGGGACCCATGCTGGAGCATTCTGTTCCTGAAAGACTGCATCCTGTGGAAGGGACCCACACCGGAGCAGGGGAAGAGTCTGAGTCCTCTCCCTGAAGAGGAAGGAGCAGCAGAGACAACATGTATTGAACTGACCACAACCCCCATTCCTCATTCCCCCATGCTGCTCCAGGGGAGGAGATAGAGAAAAGATTGTGTGAAGTTGAGTTCAGAAAGAAAGGAAGGGTGGAAGGAAGGCATTTTAAGATTTGGTTTTATTTCTCATTACCTTCTCTGATTTGATTGGCAATACATTAAGCTAATTTCCCCAAGATGAGTCTGTTTTGCCTGTGATGGTAATCGGTGAGTCATCTCTCCCTTTCCTTATCTCAACCCAGGACCTTTTTCTTATATTTTCTCTCCCCTGTCCAGTCAAGGAGGGGGAGTAATTGAGCAACTTTCATGGACACCTGGCATCCAAACAGGGTCAACCCACCACAATTTCTAAATAAGCAGTTGTATTTATATCTTCCAGCAGCATCTGAATTTCAGAATCAGAATTTCAGCGCTGAACTCTTCCCCTCAGGATAGCAGGTTGCCATCTTTCCACATCAGAACCTGAAGAAGCAACCTCTCCTCTCATTATCCAGCCTAACACTAAGTGGCATCTTTGCCAACACGCTTCAGCTATGGACATATCCCAGGAAAAGTGGCACTTGTAAGTTATTTCACACAACCTCATGAAATAAATATGAGAACATGTAATAAATTTGATCAAGCTGTAACTATACCCAAGGGAAAAGTTAACTATACAGAAGTCTTTGCAGGGTAGCAAATCAGGAATAGCCAGATAATTGCTCTAACCTAAGGATCTTCCATGCAGTATCAATAAATTCAGCCAATAACTGAAGTGTGGCAGAAAAAAATAATCTGTTGTTGACCAAAATCTATTCACCATTTTTGAGAAGAAAGGCATTTACTTCCTTGCCAAAAATAAGACCCAAGGTCCTCTTTATCAACCTACAGAACATGAGACAGATGAAAGTGATTATGAACTATATGTAACATGAAGGAGTAATACCCATTTCTTTTCCAAGAACCTTAAACAGAACAAGACGAATACAGATTAATCAAAAGGAAGTCATCCATGAAAGACAAAGCGTAATTGTTCTTCAGGCTTCCAGCAAAGATAATCTGATAGATACCAGGTTGAGCTTGGGGCAGCTACAATGAACTTAAATTCTATTTCATGGTATCATCGTTACTTGCTATTATTGAAAGGAAACGTCACTGGTGATCCCAACCCAAACAGCACAGCCTGTAAGACAACAGTTTGAATGTTTTTGTACACCAAATCAGAAGGCAATAACAAAACCACAATTTTTCCTTAGTAAAACTCCTCAGGTTGAAGGTTAAATAATCCCTAGGAGTTGGGATCCAAGAAAAAGAAGCAAACAAATGAACATATTTAAGAATTTTTGAAATTATTAAATATGAAATTTTAATAGGCCACAACCAAAAGAGTTAACAGGGCTAGGCACAAAGCTGCATCTTATCAATGTATCACATGGAGTCTTACAAACAAGTTTATCCTGTTTGGTGAATCTCTGGGAACTAACGAAAGGCATACGTAGGGGTGTTTTTTCAATATCTGCAGTTTAAATCTTTCTGTCCTTTCTTCCTAGTCATGTGAAATTAGTGATCTTTGAGAGAAAGCAAGAAACACTTGGAGTGAGACATTCTCCTTTTTTCATTCATACCAGATCAGACCAAAGATCAAGCCTGCTCAGCATCTTACTTCCAACAGTCACAGCCATTAACAGATACATAGCAAAGAATAATAGAACAAGCAAACACAGTACTCCCTCCTGCTACCATCCATGCTCTGACTACCTTCAATTCCTGATACATATGTGATTTTGTGTATTTAATATTCCTCAGTAGACTCCTTTTCAAGGTACCTTGCCAGTATCCCCTTGAGCCTATCTAAACTTGCACCAAGAAAAGAAGATTTTAGTGTATGAGATCTATAGAGTTTTGCAGGGTTATGAAACATCTAAGGTTGTATGCTTCCACCAGCGATTTTGATAAGACACACAAAGAGTGCTTTCATGACTCTCTCTAAAAGAAAACTGAGAATCCATTGTGGAACAAACCAAAATTTCACAGACTTTCAGTGAAACCAGTTTCTAAATTTCCTCAGGTTTTATAAGATGGTGCCCTACAATTCTCTAGTTCAGGTGAGGCTACATTTCAAATTTCCAATTATTCTACGGGTTGCCTGAACAAACATCGTCATTCATAACAAACACACAAAGAGCCAAAGCAGCAATGAACTTTCCAATCTTTTTTATTGATTTTTATTAGTGAGTGTAAGCACAGCACAGTGGTAGAATGTATTAGCTAGCAGAAGTTAGAAAGTTCTGATTAACAGCTGCCAACTGTCAGAAAAAAACAAGACCCCTAGTTTTAAGAATCAGCCCTTTTGTCCTGTTAAATCCTACCTACTTCATACCTTCAAAAATGACAGAAAGTGGACTGTTTTTCAAAATGAACATTAAAACATGGCATTTTAGACTGAGGGTCTGCCTACTTACTGTCTTGGCCACAAGCAGATGCATAGGAAAAAAAAAAAAAAGGATGAAATCATAGAATCACAGAATATCTCAAGTTAGAAGGGGGCCCATAAGGATCATCAAGTCCACCTCCTTACAGGACTGCCTAAAACTAAATCATATGTCTAAGAGCATTGTCCAGACGCTCCTTGAACTCTGACAGGCTTAGTGCTGTGACCACTGCCCTGGGAAGCCTGTTCCAGTGACTGACAATCCTCTCTGTGAAGAGTCTTTTCCTAATGTCCAACCTGAAATTCCCCCGATGCAGCTTCATTCCATTTCCTTGTGTCCTATCACTGATCACAAGAGAGAGGAAAGCAGCACTCCACCTCTGCTGCCTGCTTGAGGAAGTTGTATCCTCTCAGCCTTTGCTTCTCCAAGCTGAACAAGCCAAGTGGCCTCAGCTGCTCCTTGTAAATTTTGCCCTCAAGACCTTTCACCCTATTGGTTGCCCTCCTCTAGACACACACTAATAGTCTGATATCCTTCTTGAGGCACCCAAAACTGCTTATAGCACTCAAGGTAGGGCTGCACCAGTGCAGCCTAGAGTGCAATAAACAGGGTATGTATAGAATGAACCTTCTTTCCCTTCATATACCTCCCAGTTCTCAGTAGTCAACAGTTTATAATTCCTAGGCTTGACTGATAACCACACCATTAAATTCAATAGCTCCTCCTCAATCTGTTCTTTGTGAATTTGCCCAATTAATTTCAAAGCCCATTTACTCACTTGTATTTCTCAATACCCAGTAGCAACAAGGCCTACAATTTAACTAAGTATCAAGTGAAAAATAATGCCTTTATTTTAGATTTTGCCTCTTCATTTTACTTAGCAGCACTTACATTGCATCTGTATCACCATGTCAAACTGAGAATTGGTTCTATCTACATACGTGAAAATCTAAACGAGTAAAACAGTGACTCTAAACAGGGCTGGAGCCGGGCTGACAGACAGGCAGAGCAAGCACACAAATGTTTTGCATCAGACCATACAAGACACAGTCTTGTACTCTAGCAGTGTCAACAAGACATGGTAATGCCAGAAGAAACAAAAATAGCCTTGAATTTCAGACATCTACATTCCATTGTAAAGCATGAGATTCCTGTCCCTGCTTTTATTTCCAGCCTCACCCCTCCTGCAACAACTTAATCTAGTGATAGTGGATACATTACAAATTAAGTTTCCCTTAGTCTGCCAATAAACCCTATTCTTACTTCAATTCCCATGACTTGTCCACCTGATTTAATCAGAAGTGCTAAACACTGGGCTATGACTATATAAAGTGCTACAGAATGGCAACTGCCATGAAAACTTAGATTATATGTGTCAACATTGTCACCTGGCTAGTGAAAAACTTCATTTTCACATTAGGTTCTCCAAATGGGATGAAAAAAACCCAAAACCAAAATTGCAAAAAAAAGTAAGTAAAACATGATGGAAAGCCCTGACACAGCGCATAAACAATGTAATTGTAGCATTTTCATGTTCTGGAAGTTTGACTTGCAACCTTAGCTCTTTTTTTTAAAAAGTTATAATTTGCAAGATGCATACTGAAATGCTCTGCAAAATGCACAAGTTTTCAACAGTTGATTCTGATTTGAGCAGGAGAGTTGGACTAAATGATCTTCTAGAGGTCCCTTCCAATCTCAGATCTTGCCTTAACAGACAAAACTTCCATTTGGATTAAATTTCTATTTCAGTGGTCAAAAAGAGTCAGTTTCAGGAAGACAAACACAAATAGAAGCAAAAATGGCACTAAAATTCCAAAGATTTCCCCCCACCCCCAAGCCACTAGGAAAGGAAATTAAGATGCAGAACAACAAAATACTACAAATGGAAGAAGAGAAGATACACGGAAAGAGGGGGGGAATTCAGACATTAACTGTGCAGTACTTCAAAACAATGTGATTTATACAGGCTGTTAGATTATCCAGCTCTTAATTCTTAAAAGAAATCTAATAGAAGTCTTAACATATTCAAGAACATCTTCCAAAAAAATATATCCCTGGGAAACAACTGTGCTAATCTGCAAAGTGTGGTTATTTCATTGCTTATTAATTTCTACAATTTTATTTGATCTTTCATCATCATGTAGAATGGTGGTGGAATAATTTTACAATGTATTTTAAATAATAACAAAAAATGCAAAATTGAACAGCCTCCAGAAATGGCAAAACAAACATATATTTTCCTTGAAATGGTGAGAATACATGCAAATATAATTAGCTACACACAAGGCATTAAAATTCACATTAGAAAAACAGCCACTAAAGTGGCATTTGGACCTATTTTTGGATATTTATGCAGTTAAGAAAAAGCCGTAAGGAATAAAAATGCAGCAGTGGCTTCCAGTGGTTACAATAGTGTATGGATATAAATAAGACTTGGGGAAGAAGGTAATAATATCTGTTAGAGTTCAACAAATGTAGGTAAAAAAATATACCCAGTCATGAATAATATCCGTTTTCAGATCTGAGGCAGCAAGTTCAGGGAATACATATATAAATACAGAGAGCATGAGATTGAGATATAAAGCAGAAAACAGGAATGCAGAATACTGTCATAACATAGCCTGCTAATGTTACATAAGAAAAATGTACCCTCTGTGTTCTACATGAGCTGAAGACTTCATCCCTCTCTTACTGGAAGCCCCCACTCTGTCACATGGGTAAGAGGTATCTTTCTCCAGTCATTTCTGTGATTAACCCAATTCAGTTCCGGACGGGATTTCACAATGCAGAGCCTTTGGCAGCAACAGCAGGAATCCAAGGATACTCTTGTGTCACTCTGTTTTTCTCTATCCTTATATCAGCTCCTCAATCCTGAGGGCATACATCCATATGGATTGTGCTGTGAACCACAGCACAACATCAGAGAACAAGTTTAGCTTTTAAGAAGGCCAACCAGAACAAAAACACCAAGGGGCAATTCAAAACAGGACATTCAGATCCAAGTTATGTTAGTATCATATAGTGTCCTACTAAGTTTGTGCATATTACAGAGGAATCCTGGTTTGTAGAGTGGCCTGGCAACCTGGAAAAACTGTCTTCTCCTTGGGTAAGTCTGTAAATTGTTGAAAAGGTCTAGATTGTTTTCCAGAAGAAAGGTAGTTGCTGTGCATGGTCAAAAGCATCCTTCTATGACAAGTTATGTATTTGGAGGACAGAAAGAATTTTTCCTCATTGTCTTTCGGCAAAGAGCGACCACAGCAGCAAGACTTGGTAGTGCTGTCCAACACTCAAAGTATCAATTCAGTCAATCATCCAGCTATGAGGTCACCTGCTACAATGGTTCTAAAATAAGATTATTAGTGTTACTTTCCATCTCACAAATACACTAGTCCTTACTGAAGGGATCAGACACAATTCTGGCTATCAACAGTGATGTTTCCTTACCAGAAGCATCAGATGGTTACTGTAGCCCAGGTCTATCTCAGAAGTTATCTTATGGATAGAGCGGTATTTCAGTCGTTCAAGTCTAGGGCTTAAGAAAAGAGGAGAATCCTGAATTTTATCTTCGTGCTAAGATACTAAAATTCTGTCAGGTACATGGAAGTTCTCAAATCATAGAATCGCTTGAGTTGGAAGGGACCTTAAAGATCATCAAGTTCCAACCCCCCTGCCATGGGCAGGGACACCTCCCACTAGAGCAGGTTGCTCAAAGCCCCATCCAGCCTGGCCTTGAACACTTCCACGGATGGGGCAACCACAGCTTCCCTGGGCAACCTGTTCCAGTGCCTCACCACCCTCACTGTAAAGAATTTCTTTCTGGTCTCTAATCTAAATCTTCCCTCTTCCAATTTAAAACCATTGCCCCTTGTCCTGTCACTACACTTCCTCGTAAACAGTCCCTCTCTGGCTCTTCTGTAGGCTCCCTAAGGATTTTTTCCGAGATTTAAGAAATATTTTTATCACTGGTTTAATCCCATATAAGGGCTTTGCTGGTCACTGCCATGAAGAAGAGTGTAAAATGCCACAATGGTACCCAGTATCAGCAGTCCATACTCTTTGAGTACCAAAGCAGAGCTCCCAAAGAAGCGGGGATTGCAACTGCAGCTTAAATATCTCAAATTCCCACTGACACCCCAAGTGACCCTTCCAGATATAAGAGTTGGCAGTATATCCAGAAGCTGTGTTCATTCCAATCAGTTTTGTGTGAAATGTCCAAAATAAAGGCTATCACCTACATAACCTTTTAAAATTAACTGCTGAAGATAATGTATCATTTGGCATAACAGCCTTGTCTAGCTTTGATTTTTTTAAAAAAATATATATATTAAACACATATGTATGTATATGCTAAGATCTACTGGTCTTTCTCCACCTTGAAAAGTGCAGTCAGATCTTTTGACGACTAGGAATACATTCTCCAAAAGACAGCTCAAGGAAAGGGTGCCTCTCAAGTTTTCAACAATTAGCAGAAAGAATGGAACATCTCTGTAGCCAGGATGATACTAACACATCCAGACTGAGAGCAAGAGACACAAATACTCCTTTGTTTTCCATCAAGAGGTCTGTTGATCAAGAAGACCAAGATTCAGGCCCGGAGCAGGAAGAGATGAAATTACAGGTTTGTTTATTTTGCTGGGGAAGCTTTCCATACTGCACTTCAATGTTAATACATCCAAAACAGGTTCAGCAAGGTTTGACCCAGTACATGCACTCAGTGCTTAATTTTTTAGGACTTTGCTCATACCAGCCCACAGGATGGTACCTTGCTGTGTCCCTGCTGCTGACCCAACCAGTACTGACACTTTCTCAAAGTAATAATAAAGAAAAAAAAAAAAAGATTCTCCACAAAAGGATAGAGAAAATACTATTGAAGATAAACATTTTTTTTATTTAGTAGCCACTTTTTACACAGACACAACACAGTGACAGTAAAATATATTCAAGATAGTCAAGTTTTTCTAGCCTAAAGTGGATTTTATGCACATGAAACAACAGGGTTAGATCTGAATAAGCAATATCCAAGAAAGTGTAACATACAGACTAGAGCTCCAAGAACAAATGGTTGGTCAATTATTGCCTAGTCAGATGTAGTCAGCAGTGTTCAGAATTAGCAAAATGCTTTTGCATACCTCTAGTGTCTTCTGATTCTTACTGAAATGATTTGTCTTTCTGATATTTTTGGTCAAATCAAGGGCTTATAGTCTTTCCAATATACACTGATTACTGTTTGTACAAAAGACTGTGCTAAGTGCAGTCACTGATTAATGAAGTGGACTAACAATAATTTGGGATATATTTAGAACAAGTCTAAGATGCATTTTCTTCATGGCAAATGAGATGTCCCCACAGAAAAAAAAGAAAGTTGTTTAGATATCAGAAAAGTATCTTAATTGTTCCACTATGATGATGTGTAGTACTTCAAAACCATGTCTTCCATATTAATTAGAAACCCTTTTAAATAAAAATACTAGACAACTATTTTAATCTGAAATTCATAGTTTTTTAAACCTAGAGCCTATAGTTTATTCTGAAAGTAAGTTCTTATGCAGAGCAGGTTTATGAGTTCTGAATTGCTTGTTTCAAGTCATCTGATGAGCCTATGAACTAACTACATAGTGAAGGGGAATAAAAAGATTTTTAAGTATACCAGCATAATGATTCATGACTATTTATTAGTCATCCTAATGAATACCTGCAAATTATTCTGCTATGAAGTTATCTTAACAAATTGGAGAATACAGACATGTGTCAGTTAGTGGGAAAATTGCAGAGTTTACTGTCAAGCAATTCTAGTAATCATTTAAATTGATGATTAGATATCACATCAGCTGAGATATTTTAGAATTCCTTGAACTTCCAGTATGGAAGTTCGCTGTGTATAATTACATTCCTGAGAAATATCCATATCGTAAATAAATATGCAGATCTCTGTTTAACAACAGTAATGCATCTGTACTTACTAGTTCATCTATTTACACTGTCTGTGTTGTTTGAAGGTAGCCATTAGCCTTCATTTTCAACTTGTTTTCTAGTAAAACTCAATTTTACAGGAAAGAAATAAATTGAACTGCTAAAAAACCAAAAAACAATCAAAGGCAGGATTAAAAGTTTTTTACAGTCCTTAGCAAAAAGACATTATAGTCCATGACTTTTGGCTCACAGCAATGTTTCTTGATTCAAACTGTCAACTTGATTTCTCAAATAAAGTCAACAAGAAAATACTAAAATCCTTTTCAAATACTGTTTTTCCTATAACTCTCTCAAAAAAGTGTTTTTGTAAAGTCTTGCACTTTTTTGTGTGTGTTGGTACAAGCTATAAACAAAGGACAGATAGTAATTTTAAGCTTTTAGCAAAATTATCTAACCTCAAAGGATGCCCATTTCCTACTGTACTTAAACTGCACAGAAGTTGAGTGGAGGTAATTTTTTTCCCAGAAACATTTTCCCATCATTTTTTATACAAGGACAGTTGCTCAAAGTTTTAAATAAGCCTTCGTTAATGCACACATGTTAACGATAGCAACAGTCAACACATTTTAGGCTAGGAATCCCCATATGCAAAACTATTTTGAAAGCTAAATCCCCTCCTTTTGTTTAAGGAGAAACGAGTCCACCAAGGGAGTAGCCCTTCCTTCAAATAGCCACAGAAAATGCTTAATAAGCATCTTAATCTTTTCATCTTGCAGAATGAAGCTGAAATATACACCATGTCTCAGAAAAACCACCACAAACAACCATGTACCACATAAGGGGAAGACATGAAATGTGAATTAAGGAAAAAGAGATGCAATGGCTAGAACAGAACAAAAATGTAAGCTTAGGTTCCTCAAAATTTCCCAGACATTCATGGTTTGCAGTGTCCATAGCAGGTATGCAAGCACAGAGAGCTGCCCTCAAAAAGAAAGATAACAGAGATAAGATACAGAGAGTAACAGTATCCCACCCCTGAGCAAACCCCACAATTCTCCTCAGGCACAGAAGCAAGAGCACCCATGTTAAAACGTTCAGGTTTTTTTCACCATCACTTTTATAGTCTTATTCACAAGATGAAAGAGTATCTCACACTGCCCCAAAGGAAGTTACTTAGCTGTGGAAAACTCAGGTATAGCAATATGGCTTGTCTAAGGCAACAAGAAAAACTCGTGCAATTAGGGATATAGTGCAAATTGTCTTTACTCCTATTCAGAGTTTTGCAGAAGAGAGACTCCAATGATAATACCCGGTCTTCAGAGACCATGTATTATCATTGGACTCAGAGGCTCAGCCCTCTTTAAACAAAACAAAATGAAACTTCAGTTTTAAATCTTGAAAAGAAGCCACATTAAAAGGCAATAACATTACTTCAAGTAATATAGCGAAGAACTTTCCAGCGTACCAGTATTTTAGAATGAATTATCTTTTCTTGATATTCTCAACCAATGGATGTTTTAAGAGCAATTTAAATTAAAAAACTGTAAGTATCAGTTCTTAAGTACAGGTAAAAAGTTTACAAACTTTTCAAGGAAAGCTTTAACATATGCTGATAATAGAACTAGAAGTATTAGAGTGCCTATCTGATTTTCCACCAATTTCATCCCTGAATAGACACTGGCTCACAGGATTAAAACCATTCTCACAGTTATAACTAGAGGATTCAAATTTTCATCTGTGGAACTCATAAAGTACTGTTTCAGTAGAGCACTATATGGTTAGATGGGCGAAGGTTGAACACACACACATTTCCCACTCTCCAAGTCAGACTCGAAAGAAACATACAGACTGAAATGAGCATATGCAATTCCCAGCAACCAACAGAATTAATTCTGAAAGCATTACATCATTTTCCTAAATGCGGTTTCCACTAAATCAGAGACAAACTGATCAAACTGTCCAACTGAACACTGAATTAATCCCTGAAGAAGGTATCACAGCATCACAAAATTGTCAGAGTTGGAATGGACCTCTAGAGATCATCTAGTCCAACTCCCCTGCTAAAGCAAGATTGTCTAGAGCACATTACCCAGGACTGTGTCCAGGCCGGTCTTGAAAACCCCCAGAGGAGGGGACTCCACGACCTCCCTGGGCAGCCTGTTCCATTGTATGGACTTACAATATCCACACTCTCCAAAAAATAAAATCAGAAACAATTTGTGCTTAACATTTCAAACTGCAGCACTCAAATGAGGAAGGGCTAAGCAGTAGTATGAAGAGAATGAGAAGAATCTTCCCTACAACACCAGAGTACCTTAGCTGGTATTTTGATGCTGAAGGAATAAAGTAATTAGTACATCTCTGTGACTAGGTATAAGCATCACAAGATTTGCAAAATAACCAGCCCACTGAATGAGTGTTCTCTATTCTCTTGATAAATAGAAAATAAGGCTCATCAGGATAGTTTTTCTCAGAAACACAAGACTGACACTGTCTCCTTTTCATAGGAGAAGAGAGTCACCTGTCTACGTCTTAAAGAAAAAGTAGATTACTGAAAGGAATGGTACTTGTAATTAAAGGCAGGTTAGAAATTGTATAAAAATATTTAAGTGATTACCTCTCCTATAAAGACAACCATAACACAATCCAACTTTTCTTCAGGGGACAGCTTATCAATAAGGGAGTGGAGAGTTTCTGTAAGGTAAGACTTGACTTTTCTTTTCACTGTAGGTATTCCCATTACAATGGAAACTGAAATCAAACAAATCAGAAATGTACTTTCAGTAATTTCATGCACAAGATAGAAACCAAAAATCTTATCTCATAATAAAGCACTGCTTAAGAAATACAAAGAGTTAAAAGATGGAGATAACAGTAACTAAGAATACTTTAAAAATATACCACCCATCATCAGGAGCATGATTAATATAATCACCACCAACACTCAGTAAATACAGCAAACAAAAAAAAAAACTAATCCTAGTCACATCAGGCTATTGCATAGGTAATAATCAACAGACATGGCATTAATCAGATAAGGTGTACCAAGACTTACAGAGTGATTAAACTCCCCAACTTAGTTTTATTTTCAAATTAGCATAACCATTCTTCACAACTCAAGTACTTCTCGGAAATCATCTTATAAAAATCACACTGCTGAAAAAAAACATTATTACTTTCCTCATTGGGTTCTTCTAGAAAAACAAGTCCAGATCATCAGGACTGGTTAGAAATTCCTCACCGAAATCTCTTATCCCTGTTAAAAGCACCTCAAATGCTTTTAATTTGGGGCTAATCTGGCCACAGCTACAATGCTATTAACATCGTCTTTCAGCTGGCCATTTGACTCCTGTGTTTCTTAACTTTCCCACAGTCTTTCTTCTGTACCCAGGGCTTGCTACCTAGTAGGAACACTGATAGCAGCAGAACACAGTAAAAGGATAAAGCAGACTTCATGAAGTCAGTACCAGCATTCTAAGCCATGAATTAGTGAAATGATTAACCACATCATAAATTATAAAATCAAACAACTCTTAAAAATACTGTTTATCCTTCCTTATAGAGCCTGTTTCACCTAGCAACTACACATTAAGAAGCTCTGAATTTTTAAAACAAACACTCAAAAAAAGCACAGTGACCAGAAAAGGGGAAGATGGGAAAAATATTTTTAACTCCAAATTTCCTCCCTCTTAACTAAATAAACTGGATTCCAATTCCCATTTTGTAATTTCAAACTTTTGTCATATATTCCCACTGGGATATAATAAAGGCTTTACTTAGAACAATAAAAGAATATGATCCCTTTCCTTCCTGAATAACAACATCAAAATAAATTGTGTTTACAGTCAGAAAAATAACACTATGGCTTGAGTCTGGAGTAACTACTGCTTCTTTCAAAAGCAAAGAGGGAGAGAAAAGAAAAAGATTAGAGGCCCAGTGGAGACATTAACACAAGCCATTAAAGTCAGATGGCACACAGAGAAACAAGGAAGCATTGGTGGGGCCTTCAAGCTTAGAGACAAACACACACACTTTGAGGTACTATACGATTTACTTTCTAGAGCTCCAAGAGTGAGATTCCATGGAGATATCCTAATGACCAAAGCTCAGAATTTGTGAGGAAAAAAAAGTGAGGTATGTCAACACTATTGCGTCATAATACTGATTTTTTTCCCCCTTCCACATTTTATTGATGTAATAATATCTGATTATCTTAGTTCTCCCAAATCTAAGTTATACATTGAAATATATTGTTCAAAAAACCAGAAACATCAATTCTAAAATAATACCTGTCTGCCCCACAAATCTGAAAAGCCAAAGGGATATGTCCATTTGCAGTTCAGAGTCTGAAATGCTTGAGTTTTGCTCCCTTTTATTTAATTACAAAAAAATTAATCCAAACTAAATGCTTCTTATTGTGTACCTTAACATGGCATAGGGCATAATGACTGAGATTATGCAGAAAAGAGAAAATATGAAACCAAACTCCTTGCGTCTTGGGTTTAGTGCAAATTCTAAGAGATATCAATACCACACATGTTTAATGAGATGTCCTTGATCTACCAAGTAATGCAATAAATTATATTACTAAAACTAGAAAGTCCTACGGATATAAAACAAAATATACATATCAGCATACCTCCTGTCCTTCCAAGGCCAACCTGCACAGAAGGTTGAAGGCTTCCTTCATTTTTCAATAAATGAGGCAAATGGTAATAGATATTTGGCACTTGAAGAGATTTTCTACTTGTTAGCTCTTTTAACAATTTCAGTGTCTCATCTGCAAACATACATGAAATCAGTAATGCAGAACACAAATAATATTAAGTTTTATGCAGTGGCAAACAGTACAAAATTCCAAGCTCGTTCCTAACTGAAAAACAGAACAAATTATGCATTTCACTGAGGCATTATATCTTGACTATAAAAGATGACTTTTCTCATTTTATTTTTTTAAATAAATGATGGCTGAGATTATTTTCCAATCAGTAACCTTGTTACAGATACAGTTAGAACTAACCCGATCACACGAGACTTAGTGTGTAATCACAGAAGGAAAGAATACTCCATTTATTTAGGGTTCGGGTATTTGGTTGGTTTTGTTGTTTCTTTTTCCCAGCAATGAATCAAAATAGAAAGCTTATTTACCTATATTATTTTTTACTTACATTTACAGAGCTTATCACCACCAAGTGATGATACTGCAAATAACTTTTCAAAGCTACAAATACATACTGAAATACACGGCACATACAGATTCAAAACAAAACATTAAGTATACAACTGAGATTTTTAGAATTTCTGCAATAAAATAAATGCTAACATGAATTTATTTAGTCCATTAAAGTACTTAAAATAATTCTCTTTCTAGAAACTGCCTCTCGGGATGTCCAGGTGGCTCTCAAAGTTGCAAATAACAGTTTTAAAATTACCCTGCTGTGCATGTTGATTTACTTACATCAAGTGTGAAAACAACTCTTATTTCAAATGACAAATAAGAGAGCATATGGACTTCATAATATCAAGTTAGGTTAAAAAACTGTACTCAAGATTTCCAAAATAAAACCAAATTGTGAAGAAGTGAGAAAAGTAATACTATTCCTCACAGATTCTGAGTGTAGCTTCTACCAATATAGAAGGGTTTTATTATGGATTTTTGTTTGGGTGGGTTTTCTAAGAATTTTTTTTTTTTTGTGTAATTAAATTCCTGATCACTTATAATCTTGAAAAAAGCTTTGTAAATAGAAGCAATAAGTAGAGGTGTTTATTTTGAGAGATTCCAGTACAGACACATCTTACTTCTCCTCTAGTTTCAACTTGCAAAAGCTGGACTAAAAATCCTGTCAAAGTATGACAGCTCTGTGTATGAATGAATAATGAACTACATAAGACAATCTGGAATTCTTTCAGCTTCAAAGATAGCAAATACTACATAGTATTATGTATACTTAAGTATATTAAACAATAAAAATTTATCTAATACTAAGTTCTCAGCACAAAAGCTTGGGAATTCAGACTTCAGCTGACTTCCCCTCATGGCTCCACATAGAAAAAAGAGGATGTGCCAGTTGGGATCCAGACATGGTAGAATGTTGAGAACGTGAATCAGTAACTTCAGCTGCATCAGAAAAGGCTAACTCCCTGTAACTATATTGTCTATAAGCAAGGTAACTTCTTTTTACAAATAAATGTGCTAATAACTTCATCATAAATCCAGTATCAAAATTACTTGACTTCCTCTATTGTTTTTCACATTAACAGCAATAACATACATTCAGAACAGGAAGACAAGAGTCACAGATTATGTTAAATGTAACCTTTATCCACACCATTATTGGAGATGCAGGGAACTATGGAGATCAGGTTGGATAGACCATTAGTGTCAAACAGAGCAATTCATCATTAACATCAGCACTGAGGACCTATAACAACCACCCCCACAAAAAAAAACAGTTATAGAAAATAGCAATCCAAAGCACAAATGCAAGGAGACAGAAGATTCAAAAAGCTTGATACAGTTTTTTGACTTGCAAAATTGTTTTCCTCATTAGGCCAATACAGTGAAATTTCTGCAACCTACCAAATCAAACCTCTAACTAGAAAGTTTATATTTATTTGTTATTCATTTTCCATCTAGTAAAAATCAGAGTGATTAAGGCAGTAATGGTGTTATTTTAAAAGTTAACTTTAATAACCTGGTGAGTAGTGCAAAGGAATTCTCAAATATCGCCACAGCTCTCTGTAAAGTTGAGCATCTGCCTCCAAAATGGGTAAAAACTTACAAAAGATGTTTCCAGTTTACCATTTAATCGCTAGTTATTAAAAAGGACATTACTTGTACATTTTACGAATCATCACCAATACCTTAGCCCTTATGGTTTTACATCTTCCAGTTGACTTTTAAAGATATTTTAATTGCTTCAAGTTCACCCATTTCTTCTGTCATTCACCTTTTCCCTCAAGCTCTATTTAAAAGTGATGTAAATTATTGTCAAAATATATTCAGGATGTTAAATAAGTAACCAGAAGCTCCAAACTTTTGGAGCTAGTTGTGGAATAAGTATTCAGTCCCTAAAGTCATAAGAATGAAAAGTACATGAATCATTAAGAACAGAAGTTTGAAAAACCAAAAACCAAAAAAAAATCCCCACCAGACATAATGTATTACAGACTTTTTATTTGCACCACTGAATCATTTCATTTGGCTTTCCTGGTATTAATTTCTTATCCTATAGTAATAGGACGAGATATTAGTACTGCAGAGTTATAAAAAAAATATAAAAAACCAACGCAATCATAGTATGTACCTGAAAAATTATTCATTGCATTCTTACTCCCATTTGTTTCTGCTACTGCACGCCTGAACTGCTCCAAGATAGTGTTCAGCTCAGAAGAGCGTTGCAGAGTGCGATGCTCAGCTATACGAAGACGTTCCTTCAAAGCATGAAATTCCCGTTGATATGCAATCAACTTTTCTAGAGAGAAAAAAAAGATGATCCTAGTTATTTTTGGAAAAAACCACCTACAAACAGATCCAACAAGAGTCAGGGACTGCTCAGCTATGCAGCATCTGAAATCCAATCAAGAAGGGCACAGCCCAGCACAATTCCCACCTGAGTTAGGCACTTCAGCATTTACACAGCTTTCAAAGGGAAGAGGAACCTGCAACAGACTGATGCAAAGCATGGCCCTCATCTTAACCACAGACAGGGGCAACCTTTGAGTTCCCCTTACTCAGCACTACAAGGTAATTCTTGGAACAGATGCCCACAGATCTTTTCTTTTAAGAAGCATAATAGGCTAGGTTATGCCTTTTGAAACCCCTCTCTGAATACATTGTTAGAATGAATAGAATTTGACAGTATTTCAAACATACTAATTTCAAATCCAAGTTTTCACTTATGGTATTGTCAGCACCTGTAAGAACAAAAATTTCACTCAAAATCCTGCTATTGTACACGCAGACATGTATTCTTTGAAAGGAGAATCAAAAGGGAAATGCCAAAACTCAGTTACGGATGTTGCCTATATGCTTGTCACACAGCAAAGTAAACATCTCTGGTTTCTGCATCTTTCCTTCTTCCTAGTGGTCATTTCCTTGAACCTCCTGCTCACCATCATCACTTTCCTTCAGCCAATCTACAGATAGGGACTGGAGTATCTGAGATTATTTTAATCCTTGCAATCAATGCATAGACATATCTTTTTTTGCTGTTTACCTGTCAGCTCCTAGCCTTTTAGTACTGCAGTGGCAGGGAAGCAAAAGTTTTGCAAGCAATTTGCATCTCTTCCTGTTGCTACATTACAGTTCTGCACAAGGTAAAGGAATTAGTCAACCTTCCCTTGTTAATAATGCTGCGTTTCCTCCAACTTCTTTTAATTTACATTTATTTTCTTTTTGGTAGTTAGGATGTACTGTTCTGATTATGTTTAGAAAACATAATTAGCTAAAATGCCCTCTGTTTTGAAGACAGAAAAATAAAAACATAGTTCACTACCTCTTAAAAACATTTCCCTTGCCAGACTTATTTTCCTTTTTTCATTAAAACCAAATGGTTATTGCTTTTGTGCCAACAAACCCAGAACACAAATGCTGGCCCACAATACAATGCTAGACACACTACACACTGACGACTGAATCCAGATTCTTTTTTGAAACAGGACTTGGTGCTTTAGTCAGCAGTATTGAGAAGGCCAGGAAAATTTTCTGGAGCTTCTGGCACGAGGGACGTTCTTACTTGCCAACGATAACCCAAAGAAATCAAAGATTGTTTGGAACCACATCTATTAGTCACAGTAAGGTTACAAAACATTTTAACAGCTAAACAAGTATAGAATTATTCTAGTGTAGAAGCAACACTCAAGTATGCGAGTGATATTCGCTCCCCAAAAGTGAATGTTATAGATCTCTGTTAATTTCTCTCTAAACAGGGAAGAACAGGTGAGCCACCAAATTACATACAAGGTTTTATTGAGGGTTTCTATAGCAGTGAATAGCCTCAGAAGCAGCCTGGAGTACCAGGTCTCCCTTCTTGTCTTTCTTCATAGTACAAGATAGCAGACAAACTTTGGTACTTCTGCCTACTTCAAAAAGACTAAATCTGTCTATGGCAGAGTCTGCATTTCTTCCATGGATGGCAAGAACCCTGTGGAAACTGTGGTTCAGACTCCAGCACCTCAGGGAGGATGAATTCAGGTCTTCTTCTCTCAACTTACACATATTCTTGGCAGAGACTAGCAGCACATCACTCACAGTACTCCAACAATTCTGGTGCTCTAAGGAGCAGCAGAGGCCTAGAGGGAATAATTTACTTTGGAATACACTGAAGAGTGGAGGAGACCTGCAACAGTTCCCTGCCACCTCCACCTAGCAAACTCCATAATGCAAAATCAGAAATATCTTATTGTGAAACACAACTTGTAAACAGAGATTAAGATTTTTCTGCCTCCCTAGTTCAGATAGGTAATAGGAAAATGGGAACTACAGGAACCCTTGTAATTCTCAGCAAATTAAAACATTGTCATAAAATCACACACCCCCCCAAAAAAAAATAGAGCTCAACTGAAAAGGCAGTTTTACCACACAAAGAAATTAAAACTTTTGATTTGTATTAAGAACTACCAAAAATCCCTTACTGAGGAGATGGCATCTTCAGAAGAGGTAGCTGTTACAACACCTTTAATTTACTATATAATACAATACATCTAAAATTAAAAAGGTAGTTACTTAATTTTTTTCTAAAGAAATTTAAAATTACTCATGCAGAAGCAAACTTTAATTTTCATAACTTATCATAGCAGCTTTTGAGCAAAGAACATAGGTGTGGCACTGTAAATTTATTCCCAGTAGAAGTTTAGTTCAGCCTCAGTTCACTCCTGAGGCTCCCAGGGAACAGTACAGGTAGTGCATGTATGACAGTTGAGGCCTCAAATGCATTAATTCCTTTAAGAAATACTAGTTGATTGGTTCAAAGCAGTCAGCTTCTCACAGTTGCTTCAACCAGATGTCTAGGTTAAGGAAGCTGCTCTAAAATATAAGTAAACTCGTGAAACCCATCCTTCAAAAATGTATGACTAATATTTTTTTGTTCAGTCAAAGGATTTTTCAGCCAAGTAAAACTAGAAAATGTTAACATTACAAATATAATCATATTTTAAGTTAACTACCCTATGAGTATTTTTCTAGTTATTTATATAAAGTAAAAATAACATTCTTTGCAATAGCCTAAGTGATTTAAAACATTTGTATCTCTAACACCCCCAGAGCTAGCCCTTTTCATGTATTTGCAGATTAATGCAAAATTTGGCCTTTTGGTACTTCTTTTATAATATGACTGCCTGTACTTTGAAACAAAACAAATTAAATTTAAATTTCTAACTGTTATATTTTTGGCATACTTGCAGTACTTCAAAGCATTTATCAACTGCTCAGATCCTTATTACTTAAAAACAAGCAAACAAAAAACCACAACAGCAGCATCATCAAATGTCATCTCATAAAGAAAGGCACTTGCAAAGGAGAAAATACTTCTTAGGCTCTTACAGTACCACCAATAGTGGTCACCACCTGTCCCAGACTTTAGAAGGGTAAGCATCCCTCAAGGCATCAGAAGTTTATAAACATTCTAATGTGATTTTTTCAAAGCACTTGACTCCTAAGTACTTGGTTAAGTTTAAGGATCTATTTTTATTCAAGCTTTGACTTACCTTGAGTTCTGCATTTTCTCTTCTCCTCCAAAATATGCAATGATTTGAAAGCTATTCTTTTCATCAAAAAGTTAGAACTTTTTGGGGAGTACATGTTATTATATTACACAAAAATCCCATTTATATTTTAAATTCCATTTCTTTCCTCACAGGGAGGAAGGAATGAAAATTAGCAAGGGACTGTAGAAGGTCTCCAGTCTTTCTGGAGCAGTCTTTCTCTAATATGTACATATGATGAAAGGTCAAAGCTGAATTATAGTTGAAACTAGCCAGGGCTGCATCTGACAACAAGAAGAGCTTTATTAAGTACATTAATAGCAAAAAGAGGTCTAAGGAATACATTGGATGCTGAGCCTGGGGAGGTCTAGATTAGACATTAGGAATCATTTCTTTACCAAGAGAGTGGTCAAACACTAGAACAGGCTTTCTAGAGAGGTATGCCCCAAGCTTGTCAGTGTTAAAGATGTATTTAAGCAATGCCCTTATTAACTGTTGTTCAGGGCTTTACCTTTTGGTCAGCCCTGAATTGGTCAGGCAGTTCGACTAGATCATCATTGTAGGTCCCTTTCAATTGAGAAATTCTGTTCTGTGACAAGGCAACCTGTAAGCATTGTATATACAAAAAAACTCAATAGCAGAGGCAACATTTTCAAAACATCTTTGACCATTTCATGTTTCATTGTTCAAAGGTTTCTCTAAAATTGAAAGAAATTGAATTGATTTATTTTCAAAAAGTATGAAAACACTTTTTTTTTCCATAGCTCTTATAGTAAAAAGAAAAATACTGACCCTAAAATCAGAAGGAAAACAGTCACAGAGATCAGTGGTCACCATCATGAAAAAAAATTTCTGTTCTGCAATACTATAAATGACCTTTCTTTTTATGCTGAAACCTACAGCAATTTAAGAAATTAGAAGAAGGAATTCAGACAGTAACTTATTGGCCTTTTACAGCTGTTGGAAGAACACAAAAAATATTTGTTCTCTGACAAATAAAACATTTCTCTAATAGCAGCTGTAGCCAATATCAAATATATTTGTCTTCAATAATTTCAGTATACAGTCGTATTTTTATTTAAGATATTTTACATTGAAACAAGAAGGTGATACTTTTCCATACAGATAAAAGAAAAATAAATAGCCCTCATACTTCAAATGAAAATATTTTGTTAAGAAATTACTTGAAAACTGAAAACATTAATTCTTCATAATTTTCTCTTAAACTTGAGTAGTTTCAGCAAAACTCCAGAAGCTAAAACCTAAATATTTTAGCTGGCTTGATGCTGCAAACTTCTTGGTAAGTTAACATTACATCAACTCACATAGTAGTTTGTTTTCTCAATGTCTTTTCTGTTGTTGCAAGATGTTCTCCTAAATATACAGAACCCAGAATTTAGACAATCTCACTTGGAAGTTGATGCAGTATTTTGAAAATTAAAAATTCAAATCAAACTGTGAAGGTTTTAAAATTTTTGACCAGAGATGGAATCTCAGCTCTCAGCCTACTCCTTCCTTCCCTGGGTTATTTATGGTTCCCCCACTAAATAACTGTTACAAAACAAGTCATTCCAAAGAGACACCGTTAGCCTAAGTTACAAACTCAGTCCATTCTCCTTTTAGCCACAGACAGCCTTGATTACATTATTTCATTTTTACTCCAAATTTAGACAGTTTATAAGCCAAGTTTTAACCCAGATGACAATTTCTTAAGCTCAACATGGTGCTTCTGAACATTTTAGCATACATCAATTTTCTTAGTTTTGGGTCTTGTGCTACTAGTCAAATCTGTTTATGACTTCAACCCATGATTTTTAAGAGCAAAGAGCTTTCCCTGGGGATAAAAAAGGGCATCAAAGTAAAGGAACAAGAAAATAGGCTGTAGTTTGAATTTACAAAAGCATTTTGCAGATAAACACAGCTCAACTAAAATAGCAAAAGAAGTCTGAATTGTAGGTAAATTACCTGCACTGGCACAACACTCACTGTATCGTTATTACAAATGAAACACATACAGAACTACAAAAAGTCAAAAATACTTTGGAAATACAACCAAAGCAACTCTGTGCCTATTCAGTTTCAGTTCCATTAAAAATCATCAACAGCTCCTAGTCTTTTGCTCATGTTACTTTTACAGCAAAATGAAGTTTTTTGATGTCTCAAGTCTGTCAGTGTTTAAGAGGCATTTGGACAATGCCCTTAATAACATGCTTTTTAACTTTTGGTTGGTGCTGAATTGGTCCTGGCACTTGGACTAGATGATCGTTGTAGGTCCCCTTCAATTGAAATAGTCTATTCTATTATGAAATGAAAACTATGCGAGGAAACTACTTTGGATACACTTTTACATTGAGTGGAGCACACACATCTACAGAATCAGTGAAATTCTGCTGCCTCTGACTATTTGAAAGTTCACCATAAACACCCACAAAGGAAACAGAGATGGGTCAGTATTGACAAAAGAACCTACACACTTAACCTTCAATCACAATGCACTTTTGAAACCCTTAAAGGTATGTCTGTTGCTATTAACCTTAAAACACAGAAAATACAGTCGAAGAAAATTCCTGATCAAGATACTGGTATTATTAAAGCAACAATCACCTGAAAATACTCAATTCACTATTTAGAAGTCTGAAGAACTACTTAGATCCACCAATGGGGTTGCAGGTGCAATTTAATATTGTTGAGAGCATGTAAATACACAACAGGTTTGACCAAAGTTGTATGTGTTGATATATAAAATTCAGAAGATTTTACTTACATATTTTAGGCAAGAGCAGAAGAGAAACATGTATTTAGATGATATGCATATACATTCATCTTTGCTAAGGTTGCACCAGGAAAAGGAGGTACAGGCCCTGCAGCATCAGAGATGTCTCGTGACCTTCTAGAGGTGCCTCTCACAAGAAACGGACTAAATAGCAAAAAAGGGAAAGGGCCGGAAGCTTGTCTAAAAAGGGGAGTCTGCATTTCTGGCAATCTCTGCAAAGTTTCTGACTCGATGTAGGCTGCAATGGGCATATTACGATAGTCTGTGACTCCTATAAGAACCCCGCCGCTCTCCACAAGACCAAAAAAATATCTGTGGCTGCTATGGAATATGCCCATCCTCTCACCCCACCCTTTTTTTTTTTGGTGGGGGGGGGGGAGTGATGGGGTGCTAATGAAAACAGAATTGCCTGAAGACCCTCACAAACCTCAACAACATTTCAGCATTTCTCAGTTAGTATTGCCATTTTCCCTCAAGAAAAGTCTTTTACTGTCTGCTGAAAGAAGCACCATCTACAATAAAAAAAAGCAGTATGAAAGCTTTGCAAGCTAGTTTTTATCTTATCAGTCAAGCAGCTTCAAAAATATGTTGTCACAGGCCATTTCCATAGCTCAAATCAGAACATACTGAACTAAGGTGACTGTATTCAAAAAAAAAAAAAAAGCAAGCTATAATTTATCCAGGGGCTCTACGGTGGTATGGCTGGTTGCCTCCAAAGGCAGATGCACCAGACAACAAGATCAGAAAAAGCTTTATGACCTTCCCATATCAACAGCAGGCAGTTGAGTCTTCCTTCAAACCGCAAATCAGCTAAATACCTGATGGCTCTGCCACACAGAGAAAAAAGGTAACCAGCCACAGACTTTGCACTCATAAAAACCAGCAAGACAAGTACAGAGAGCTTAGCTTCACAACTTTGCAGGCCTGATTTATATCTCCTGCTCTTATCCGACTGAACTCTTGGAACCTCTCACCCTCTTTGTACGTTAAATAGAAACAGAAAGAATTGCCTGCTATCTGACACACAGATTAAAAACTCTGGTTGGTAACAAAGCAGTGCACGCAAATATTTAATTAATAAAACAGGTAAGAGCAGGATGAGATACCTGATGTGGCAGGACCTTTCCTCTATCCAAGAGGAGGATATTCAAATCATTATTCAAATGAACAGCATCTCAATGGGAACAGTACTAATCTCATCAATGCAGTAGTTAAGTTCATGGCCCACTCTAGTGACAACCCTTTCAGTTTTCTTCTTTAACCCCAGCTGAAGGTTATACAGCAAACGTCTCATTTTTTTTGCACACTCTGTTAAAGAGTTATTAAAATACCATTAAATAAACATTTGAATCTGTGAGAATACACTGTAGTAAATGCTAATTCAGGCACTTTTGTGATTAGTTATTACACAACTCATTCACTCCCATTATAAAAATCCCACAGTATTTACCATCATGCCACAGGTCAGAGACAGTTATAAGATTCATGTATTAATTCATTACACTTGCATCAAGGATGTTGATCAATTTACAGGTTGATACAAAATAGAGGTGTTAACAGACAGAGTTTCCACAGAGTTTTATACAGAATGAGAAGATGTGGCAAGAGCATGATACTCTTCAATAAATTAACAGATTTGTCAACATGACAGCCAATTCAACCTAGCATAGCTTTTACATGAATGTTTCTTTGTTCAGCTACATAAGGTAAAAAAATAAGTTTGGCACTTCCTCTCAAATCAGTTCAGATGCTTTACGTGATCCATGAAATCATGTATCAAGTATATCAGTATCCAGTAAGCCATGACAGTACCTGCACTGACCTGCATTTCACTCCCACAAAGATGTACACTGCATGTATTTTCTAGACCATGCTGATCTGTAATACCCAAATACCTTAATCTACCACATTTCTAGTATCATCTGATCAAAATCGTCTTTGTCCTTCAAACACAGATATGCTTTTAAATTAAAATCCTGCTATGCTAATGTTTCAGACTAAAGTATTTCCAATGTCAGTCAAAAAAAAAAAATAATTACTGAATTCCCCTAGTAAATCAAAAGGAATCCCTACTACAGTAGTACTTCAGTCATTTTCAACTTCACCTTCAATCTGACGCCTTTCAGATCAAAGAATCAAAGAATCAGCCTTTCTTTGACAAAGGCTAGATTTCTTATTTTGCATGGGTTTTGCAAAATATAACTGTAAATACAATTACTGGATATTGTGAACAAAATCCTGCTCTCACTGCACTGTACAATCATCCAGCATCCACATAAAGATGCACAGACAAGAAAATACATAGTGGCATTTACTGAGGAAATACAAGCATTGCTTCCATTGCCCTTTGGAAGTGACTCCCGAGCTCAGAAGATATTCACAAGGCACAAATAAAGCACTGTATTCTCAGATACCTGACAGAGAAGCGAGCAAGGAATTGTCAAACCAATCACACAGGCATGGGCAAAAAGCTCTGTCCACACTAGAGAGATATTAAAGATGTTCCAGAATCCACCTGTGACATTTAGGCTTATAAAAACAGCAAAACATTGTAACAAACTGAGGTAATTATCAAGTGTCAAAACCTGTATATAGGCACAAATCATATTTATAACCAGCAACGTTAAACAGTGAAGAGTAAAGGTGGTCTTAAAATTTATCCCACAAAATTATATCTCAAGTGTGCTTACAAATCCGACCGTGATTTTATCTCAAAATTACCTAAGAACTGATATATGGTGTCCTTGAAACGTTACAATATATTAACATGGATGACTACTCCCCATAAGCTAATTAACTCCTTGCTAATAAATGAAATTAAAACCTTTTGTAAGCAAGTTATGATGAGTTATAAAATCTGAAGCAGAAAAGTAATCAACCATGCAAATACAGAATTAAGTAGTATACTGCAAATTCTAACAACAGACATGCTATAAATAAAAGCTCTTAAGAAAACCACTCAAGGTCAATTTTTATCAGTCTTCTTTGAACACTTGATCCTGTGGCCCTTTTTTGTTATAGAGTTTGTAGCTATGCCTATTCATGTAGCAATTTTATTATTCTGAAGGGATTAGAGAATACACAATTGTTTTATAAGTATATTATTCTATGGAATTAAAGACAGTGAGGTAGATCATTTATATGCGAAAAAACCATCCTATTAATCATGACAAAACATCTTCTGCTTCATGAAACAAAAAAGGTCTTGTACCAAGATTTAGGAAAACAAGTGGCTAAATCATTCTTTTATCCTTAATCTTATTACTCAAATTGACAGGTAATTTCAGCAATTCAGTATTTCAATCCGATAAAATTACTGTTTATTGCCTTAGTTTTCCACATAGAAATATACTTATTAGAACTAGAAATATTTTTAAAATGCTTATTTCAAGTAGCTTTCACTGTGAAGAGCAGTCTATTTTTGAATGAAGGTTCTGCACCCTTTCCTAAATTTATTCTTAAAAAAACAACCCAAGAAATATAATTTTTTTGTTTTTCATCGCAACTTGTTCACATTTTGCACTTCAAGGATCTGTATAAACAAATACTGGTTTTTGTTCTCTCCAATTCTAATGCACTAGCACAAGACTGAGTGTTTGCTTTGAAACTTTCAGGACCTGGTCCAATCTCAGTCCAAATACTTTTGTTTAAACATTCTTTTGCAGCAGGAGCTGAAGCTGTTTTCACTAAATTTTTTTTAAAGCAATCTGAATATGATCCTTTGTAATATCAAGTAATAAAGCCTTCCTATTTTGAAATGTAAATTTCAGAATCAACTTACTTGTAAACAATCTTTTGAAAAAGTAAACTCCCCTGCTTTCTCAGAGATTCCACATATACAAACAAAGCAGAAAAATGAAACTACAAACCAGATCAGACTCTGAGAACCCACTTCCTCCTCCATTTTTTATCTTTAATATAAATACACTAAAAATGTTGCAGCTTACCAATCCAAAAAGAAGCATGTAGTACTACATTGTGCAGGCTTGGCTTGTTTGTTTTGGGGGGGGGGTGGGTTGGTTTTTTTGTGGTCTTTTTTTCCAATAACGCTACAGAATAAAACATATTCCTAGAGGAAAAACAATCCTAAGCAATCAGAAAGTCAAAGAAGCCAAACTAGAGCTGTGACAACTAATGAATCATTTACTTAAGGGGTATTTTAATAGCTGGATAGAGCAGCCAGTAACCGTTTTAAAATGTCTCCAGATGCAATTGTTCACCTTTGCCACAGTATATAAATTGTTCAATACAGAAAGGTCACAGTTTAGAAAATTTCCTATACAGTTATAAAACCTACTATCACACCACTCACAAACCTGCACTGGTGAGGGCTGACAGAGGGTCTGAACGTTCCTTTGGACACAAGGAACAAAAAGAATAACACATCAGAAAATCCAGACACCCACGACTAAGGAGGTCAAGTCAACAGTAGCATATGGTGTTCTGTCTGTGCATTGGCTTCAGACAAGAAGGATAATTAAACACATGATTTGTTTGAGAAGAGTTATTGGCAGCACTGAAGGTCTTCAAAAAAAAAAAAAAAAAAAGAACAGCAAGCTACAGTGATGGGAAAAAAAAAAAAAAAGAAATCTCACATTTGCAATTTCTTTGCCCTAATCTGACTGTTCACTAGCATTCACAGTTTTTGCCTAGGACACAACACTGCCCAGGACTCTGAGGATGAATATAGAACTCAGGGCTTTTTAGCTTCCAGCTATTTGGTTTTTATTTTATTGCCAGTGTTAAGAAGCACTGTCAACTCTGCTGGAATTTCTTCTTTACAGGGAAAGTGATATAAAGAGGTCACTGAAATCATATGCTAAATCAGTTCCACAATAAGCAATCATCATTTAACACATCTCTAGTCCTGAATAGAAACACTAAGGAATAAATAAAAGATTCATAGATTTCATTCCCAAAAAACAAAGCTGCACAAGGAAAATTATTGCAACTTCTCTTGTAGGCATACATAGCACAGAGAGTTCAATTTAAGAAATTAATAAAAAAAGAGCTCAGCTGAGTATGTAATCCACTGAATTAATGTAATTTGGTCATCGATTCTTTACAGTGTCAGAAAAAATTACCTTCAAACAACCAAAACCCTCCACTTGGATATTTCCTACTTGTCTTGCACAAGACTCAAAGCATACAATGGTGAAAAGAAACTAGGAAATGGTCAACAATAACATCACAGTATTACCTCAAAAACAAGAACACAATTTCCAGTAACAGATTTTACAGAGATCACTACATCATGATTATTTTTTTGAACTAACTGCCAATTAAAAAGCCACACTACAACTCTGCCTAAAATCTTACGCAAAAGATCTACTGCTCAAGCAAGCATGAAGCTCCAGTTTAGGCAAGCATTACAATCATAGCACTGAAACACACTTTATTTTTAAGATTCAGGACAGGTCAGTATCTGGCTTGCATATTCTTGGCAGTACTGAAGGACTAAAGCACATTAACTGGAAGAAAGCATTCCCATTGCATTTTTTTGTCATATTAAAATAAAACAATCCATTGTACATTTTTGCAGAAATGCCTACATTAAGTATACATATTGCATCCATTTATTGTATTTGTTTCCTCATTTAGTTTGTATGTGTTTGTATATATATATATATATAGTTTATTGCTAACAATAAACAAGAATATCTTCTTAAAACTACATAATAGCTGATTATGTTCATTTCCAACAAGACATATGAAAGACACTGGAACTACTTATGCTGATCCTAGCAGACTGTGGCTTCATAATGTAACTTTGTGTAAAGCATCTGTGTGGTATCATAATTCCAGCATTAAAAATACCAAAATCTAACCCTGGTAAAATATAATTCTTTCAAATCTGTCGTAAGAGAACAAGAGACAACCTCTTCACCTGAAATACTCACAGATTTGCTGACAGTGTAAACAAATGTAATTACCCTTTAGGTAATTCAACCCCTTACAGTCAATTTGACTAGAAGTCATCTGTGAGATCTCATGTTTCTCCTCAGATCTCAATAGAGAGTATTTTCAGCTACTTTCTACAAACAAGCACATATACCTGTATTAAGATATCAAATCAAAGTATTCATACTATCTAGTGATCTCAAATTCCTGAAGGGTTTTAACTTTTTTTTTTCAATGAAAATATTTGCCTGCATACCACCTTTTCATAAGCAGATGAATTTCTAATTCAATTTACTAAAATATCATTCTCTGCTGTAACAGAATTCATGAAAATAGGGTCTTTGATTGTCTTTGTTATTGATTTGAGAAATTAAAACTGGAAAAGAGAAAGAGAAAACAAGTTCCTATAAAAGCTCACAGTAAAAACATTTTTGTTGAAAGTGTTTATTATCCAAACAAGGATGCACAAACAGTAAAACAACTTTCCAAATCTATTTGATTCAAGCAAATTCAAGCTTCAGGCTTTCTCTAATCCTGTCATTCACATCTTGCAAATAACCAGTCATCAAGTGAACCTGTATTCTACACTTTTTCAATATCTTTTACATATCTGATGCCCTCACATCAACTTCTTGCTTTAAAAGCTACAGTCATAGCTGTATTTTAAGATTAAAGAGATAAGGCTTTAGCCAAAGGTTACACACGTTATTCCTTGTATCCATGACAAGCGTACACAAGAAAATTCAAAAAACTGACCTGAAATGAACTTGCTTTTTTCCCCCTTCTCGAGCTCTTGCTACACCAGTAAACTGTGTTGCTGACATAACGCAGCATTACCTGACAGCTGGAACCAAAGCCAGCCAGTGTCTCCCAAGGCACCCAGAGTTGAGGGATCTCATGATTCAAAGGATAAAATAAAAAAATCTTGGTTAAAAGTTGAGAATAAGGTGCAAGTTTAATTCTTTTCATTCTGGAAATACCCAAAAGTCGTAATAGCCATAATTCAGAGAATATTGATGATAGACTTTAATACTAGTTAGAAAGAACATTATAATACACACAGATAGGTCTGCATTTGAGAAAAAAAAAACAACCAGCCCACAACAACCCACAGAATCAGGTACAGCTTAGAGATGACCATCACGCTAATCAATATGCAATTCTGAAAACTAGTATATCTCAAGCTCATAATTATGGCATTACACCAATTCACCTCTAGCTGGACACCTGAAACTCATTTAACCTCAAGAACTAGCATGGTCTCTATGTATCGTATTTGTCA
The DNA here is from genome assembly GCA_004320125.1 of Scolopax mira. Classification (NCBI taxonomy): domain Eukaryota; kingdom Metazoa; phylum Chordata; class Aves; order Charadriiformes; family Scolopacidae; genus Scolopax; species Scolopax mira. Next base: position 155,046 of record BJBW01010424.1, on the reverse strand, counting down.
TCATCTCCCAGACAACTTTTATATGAATAAAAAGAAAATGAGTTAAAAGGTTAAAAGAAATGAAGGAGGGGAAGAGGATGAACAGACATGTTTGTTTATGTCATATGCAAATGACAGAACAAATAACATACTTTAAGAAATCAGAATTGAAATAATGGTAAATGAAGCCACAAACAGGAAAAGAATGATCTAGAAGCAGCAACAACATGTTTTCACTAGGTTAGAAAAGGCACTACTTGGTTTTGAGTTAGACTTGACTAAGGCCACTGGAAGATGTCACACAGTATTTTGGCTTCTTAGCCAAAATATTTTTTGTTGGTAAGAAGTACAGGGTTTCCAAAATACTCAAGTGCAGAAAATTAGTATTTTGGTTTAAGTCTCCCAAATCACCACATTAATTACATATTTTTAATTATTTTCTTATTACACTACTCTTTCTCAATATTATTGAACATTAGTTTGTGATGCTACAGTGCCACAGGGAAATGTGGTTCCATTTGTATTTCAAACGGGTTAAGGCTTCTGAGTAGAATTAAAAATTTCATATTGATATCCTATAAAAAGGAAGCAAAGAGTTTGTGGAAGAATTAGCACAGCATAGGAATTATTCCCACAAAAGAATACACTCAAGAAACATATTGTGGCTGTAAAACACATCTAAATAAAGATTAATTGAAATAAAGTATATTTTGATTTTCCCCCTTACAGGAAAGGCTTTGGCTGAAGATTTGTTCAAGGAACTGTTTGCATTACAAAAATTATACATAAAATTCCATTTTTATTTTTGAAAGATGCAAATCGATACAGCCATAGGATAGACGATAGGACTATGCCATTATACTGCAGTATATAAATCAATCTGCTACAAAGCTTTTTTTGAGAATGAAGGGTAGAGTCAACTGCGTCAGCCACCAACTCTTCAGTTACACTTGAATAGCACCAATGGCAACACCTCCTTTAGCTTAACAGATTTCCACATTCCATTTCTGTTTTAAAAATGTATCTATAACATCTCAATAAAAAACATAGCAAAGTAGCCATAAATGCCTTTTTTGTTCTATGGCACATTTAATGATGACAGTAAACATGTACAAACAGTAAGTAAGAGGCACCACAAGACTAGATACAGATAAAAGCAAACAGTTTAAGCACAGATTCTTGCCAGACCCAGAAGTCTATTCCCCAGTAATTCAAAAAAGGACCAAGTACAAAAATACACCCACGAACACAATCACAAGCAGTTTGTTCTACTGAAGTAGCAGTATCATGAATAGTCAAAATCTAATATATACAATTTATATGTAAATGCTTGAGTTTTAAATGAAACACCTCTCTCACCTAGCACTCTGGTAATTTTGTATGCCTAGAGAGAGCCAAGATTGTGGGGTGGGGAGGGAACACCCAAACCCTTACATAGATAGTGCATCAACACAAGCTTCACAGAATTGTTTTCTTACTGCGGTTTCCACCCCTTCTCACTAACAAGGATTTCTGCCCTAGTGGCTCCAGTCTTCACCAAGACTTCCATCTGCAGCCCAGTAACCTCCACTCCTCTTCCACCATAAGCCCAGACAGCAGAACCAGTGTTTGACCCTTGACACGTAACTCCTCATTGCCATCCCCTATGCATGTCTTTCCATACACGTATTTCTTCAACACATCAATAGCATTTGCATTTAACCACAAGCTCTGCACCCGTTGTGCGGCCAACAGGAATATAAGCAGTGACTGCCCAGCAAGCAGAGCCTAACATGACTGCTCAGCTGCAGCCCTTCCCTCCACGGGGCCAAGTGGAAGCTCTGCCCCTGTCCTAACGGCCAGTTTCCAATTTGATCCAAGTGAGGAGGACAGACCAAAAAAAAAAAAAAAAAATTACAAAGGAGTGGAAGGAAAAAGAGGATCCAGCAGCACGTCTTTAAGCAAAAGAAGCTGCAGTGACATTTCAGCTTTTGGAAAAAGTTAACCACAGCCATCCTACGTTCATTATCTGTGTCAATTTATCAATATGACTGCACCAGAGAGTAACTTAAAGCCATTGGTACTGAATATATGAATGTATTGTGAATGTCCTAGCATCGGGGTTTTTTCTGCATGACAGCAAACTCTCAACTTCACCCAATTCAAATCTTTGATCACTGCAAAACTACACATAGCTAAAATACCACAAAACCCAATGCAACTCATCTCTGGAGCCCCAAAATACAAGAGAAAGAGAAGCCTTCCCTTCAGTTATAACTCATTCCAAGTTAAAAACTTTATCATACTAAGTTAAATACAGTTAGATTTAAAGCAATGTATTACAAATACAGGGCAAAGCATTAGCCTCTTTTTCAGTGTCTCTATATAATATACAATTGCACATTTATTGTATACAGTTGCTTTCTCAGTAACGTAGAGGAGGAGAAAAAGGAAAAATTAACTCTGACCTAAAAAGGTCATCTCTACCTACAAATATATCTGTCTCATTTGCATCTCAAGAGAAAACAGTTATTCTACCACATGGGAGTTTCAAGAAAGGTCTCCCCTATTTCTATCTAGAGACTCCCTGATCAACAGATACATTTATGCAAAGCAAAAATTTTTAACCCTATGCTTACACAAACTCTTCAACGCATGCAGCTCTATACATCCTCCAGAAGATGACTCGCAGCACATATGCCAGCCAAGTGGGCAGGTAACCGAGTGGTTGATCCCTCTCAGGCATCCCAAAGGCATGTGGACTGTTGTGCAATTGCTCAGCAACTACTTATCACAAATATGCACTTGCATAAAACTTCTAAAAGGTGTTACTTACTGTGCACACTTAAGCAATCTCTGTGTACACAATTAGGATTTCTGGTCATGCAGTAACCTGGTCAGCAACAGGATGCCTGTGAATCCACCCATCCAGGGCTAACACGCTCTGCATCTGAAGGATTTCCATCCAGGCACAATTACCCACGAAGAAAAGTAGAACCATGACACAGAAAGAAAAAGTAACCATTCAGTTCTTAGAAGCTGAAAGCTTCTGAAAACCTTAACATGATTTGTTTCTACCATAGAACTGTCACTAACTCAGTGGATTTCTGTACATGTAAATCAAGCCACTCTTACTTTACACCATTCTTTTCCCTCTCCTCAGAAACCAACACAACATACACACCAGGAAATACAGCAAGAACAGCTAGCTTTCTAAATTTAAATTAGTAACAGTAGATCCACAGTCAAATGTTTAACATTTTAATACATTAGAAAAAAATTAATCTATCAAAAGGTAACAGGTCAGAAGAGTGCTATCACCTCACAATTACCAAGGCTATTCTAAGAGCTAAAACTTTTACAAATTCTTATTAGCTTAGGCAGAAAATTCAATAACTGCAGAATTTTTATTATTGTTTCCATACATGCTAAATGGGTTGAAATTGCTGAGGTTGGGGTTTTTCTGTGACTTGACAACTGTGTTGAACAAGCTCTGCTTCCAAGAATATATTCTTTCTAACTTATCCTCCTTGAAAAAAACTTGGGATCAAAGATTCACAGCAAATTAACAACAACCTTCTAAGTCAAATGTGATGGGATCACATTTGTTTTATGCAAATCTTTCTGCAACAGTACTTCTACGGCTTGTCCCTAGAGGTGTACAACTAAGTATGAGTTGTTTATTTGCACAACTACTTCACTAGTGATTTGTAGTGGAAAAAAAGATTTAGTACAGCCCATTTCTGAACTGTCTGAGAAAACATACATATTCACAGTGCTGATATGTAAAACCACAACATATCTGTGGGCTACAGTATCAACATTTGTGCATGGTAAGCACAAGAAACTTTAAAATTATTTTTGAGCATAAGATAGTAAAATTAAATACTGCTGCATGCTGATACAGGTTTTCTGTTGTTTACTGTTAGATAGATGGGTGGCACATCTGTGTGAAGCATCTGCAGGAATAGACAGAAAGCTACATAAAAGCCAAGGAGGCAACCAGAAAAGCAGCTAGAAGCACAGCTCTAAAAGACTGTCTGGAGTAATTGCTTTTTAGGCAGAGACTATCTGGAATAAAGCCTTGCACTGTGAGCAAGAAAACCACTTTCTACTCACTTTCTGCCACGTTCAGGAAAACAAAACATTATAAACAAAATTAAGTAGACTTACCAGTGTCTCATCCTAAAAAGCAACAACTTCAAGAATTTTAATCCTCAAGATTGTATCAATAATGGGAAAACCTTTTTTGTTATTGAGGCAGCAAATAAAGTCATGACTACACAGTGGGAATAAGGTTACTGAATAGGATAGTACTCTAAACAGTGGGTCGAGAAAAGAACAAATAAATAAATCACACTTCAAAATAAAAACAAGTAACTTTTTGAGATTTTTCAAACACAATATTTTCATGGTTCCTAGCTAAAGAAATGGTTGTGGACATTAACAATAAAAGGTTAAGTGAATCTGCTAAAATACAAGCGAACACTTTACGTAATTTAAGGGATCAGATTCTATGATGATAGAGGGCCACTCTCACATAGCTCATGCAAACATCATTATTATTTAGTAGTGAAATGCACTGGCATGTCACTTTTGCCACAAGATTAGAAACTTGGCAAAGGCCAAGAATACCTAGTATAACTCAGGTTAGAGGGCACTTCTTGGGGTCATCCAGTCCAACTCTCCTCTCAAAACTAATTTCAACAAGATAGCTAGTTAAAAGTCAGATACTTGCCGCCAGCTGTACCTTAGACTTATTCTGGGATATATGTTTGTTATATTAACTTTAAAAAACAGTAGAACTCACTTTTTTGTGCTAGCCCAAATCCCTATCAGTACCAAACATGGTATTGGTATCTTTGACTTGCCATCACTGGTTTAACTTGCTCGTGGCAATTCTTCACCCCTCCCAATGACCTATTCCAGCATGTAACCGTATTTGCCATTACAAAAACTTTTTTCACTGCCTAACCTTACTCTCCCTTTCATTTTCAGTCCCTTATATCCTGTTACTATGGCCACAAACAATAGATTATTTCCTTTTTTTTTTGGTAAGAACTTTCAAAATATTTGAAAATTTTCCCATCACATATCACACTTCTCACACCTTTCCTTTAAGATAAGGAATTTTAGAGCACTGACTCTTCCCTTATGGTTTAGATTTTCTAGATCATTCATTACTCCTTTGAACCCCACATAATGAATGCACCATTTGGAAGTGGACACAGTGCCAAGTAGAGGAGACAGGAGACTTCCTGTGTCTTGGAGTAGCAGACTTCATACTCCTTAACACCCCTTTTTTGTTCAATTTATTTTCTGCAAATAACGCAACAACTCACACTTGGCATGAGATTTACAGTAAATTATCATTACTAACTAGAATACTAACACCAAATTTCTTCCCCATTCTTTATGTATAAATTTGATTTTCTTCTGCTTTACTGCACCCCATGTTTTGTCTGGGGCACTTTCACCTACTGTCAACCCTCCATTCATCCCCACTGCCTGACCAGATCTCAAATGTGCATAAATTACTTCAAATTTCAATCTCTACTTACCTTCACTGCTCCTCCCACCATGGTGCTGTCTGAAAATTAGTACGAAATCTCTCCCTCTCATCACCCAGATTCACTAAGGAAATTACCAACTACCACCAAAATCAGGACAGATCATTGTGAGGTCCCTCTTCCTCACTTAAAAATGTGACCATGTATCTATGGTAACTACTCTAGGAAGACAGAGTACTATCAGGAAGATAAATACTGGCTTACAATCCATTACAAAGGTTTCTTAGTAGGTACAACTCTTACAATAGGGTATGAGCAGCTGTGTCAGATGCAACTTTCTTTCCTGGGTTGGCTAAATTATTCACGATAGTCTGCACAGAAGCAGCAACCAGCATTTTGGAGGATTCATGCAAGCATAGAACACTCAGGCTAAAGAAGTATTAAGAGAAGCCACACAGAGACGATGCATTGCCTTTCCCCAGCTCTGAGGACTGGGCCACAACTGAGATCAGTACCTCAAGGTGTTGGCTGAGTCTGGTCACATTAAACACTCTGGTAGCAACCAGAATTTAGAATCCCATAAACTGTCATGCTAACCTAGCTAGCAGGTTACCCAAAAAGCAAGGGGATAAGGCAATGCTACAAAAGCCTCTTTGATTGAGATTCTTTCCACTGCAGCTCACTAAAATAACCGGTGTCAGAGAAGTTCTGCTGGAACAGGTACAAGAGAGACAGGGATACTGCACACATAACACTGCCCACCTGAACAGCTGGCATCTATACATATTCTGCTCAATTCACCTGGGACAGCGTGTTCACTACCTGCACAGGACTCTCAGTAACCACTGCAAACCTACATTCTTGATCGGCTTTACTGAAATTCAACTCCCGTTTTTAATATCCATAAATTACACACCAATTTTTCAGTTTTGGAAACCAAGCTTGAAGTGTATTTTAGCTAAAGGCCAGAGTAATGTTTATGTGCTGGTGCTAAAAAGAAAAAGGAAACTCCTATTTCCTTTGATTTTAGCTCCTGGAAGATCTGCAACAGAGTTTCCAGAAGGAAACCAATGCTTCCCTTCTATTTAACAGAAATGAATAAAAAAGACCTCTTTTCTCCAAACAAACTGGCATAAATTGTTACATGCACTTTTTACTTTAGCATTCCATCCTTTTCCCTGCTTCCACTCTTTCCAGTTTGTAGTCCATTTAACTATTTTGGATGGTCAGTCTCAATTCCCATAGTGGGAAATAAGCACAGAACTCTGAAAATCAGAACATGCAGACTGTAATGAGCATTTACTCAACTAACAGCTTCTCTTAGGCTCAAAGCATAAAGCAAAGGGGTTATGGTTGCAAAATACTAACATGTATCTCTTAGATTTCTGATCTATTTTTGAGGAGAATATTTGCATAACCATCACCAAGCAAAAAAAAAAAAAAAATAAAAATATATATCCTGTCTTCCTTGTCCTGTTTCCTCCACGGTTCTGTAGGAGTCATCTTCCTCTAGGAATTAATATTTCTGGTTCTTACTCCAAAATTTTCCATTGTTGGCTGAGGCTTTTTGTTTTAGTCCCAGATAGGTTTTCTTTGCTTACCGTTTAGATTTTTCAGCACTTACGATTATTGTGTCTGAGAAACAGCATAGTAATTCTAATTTTGCAAGAAGTCAGAGGAGAAAGAAGACGAGTTTTATTATACAGTTCAGGCCATTTTCTCTCCAAATGAGAGAAAACGTCCCACTTAACTAACGATGGTTGGAGCTACTGTTTTCAGTATAAATGAATATGTAGCAAACTAGGAAGCTAGTTAAATACCTCAAAAGAGCCCCTGGGGGTCTTCCTGTGCAAATTTAAATCATTATACCAAAATAAGCCATCTTCATACAGTGAACAGATCCTACAGTTATAACCACACCCTTGGATGAACTGAAAAACACAAGCTTTTTCAACTAATTCTTCATCCTTAAAGAAGAACACATTTTACATGTTAAAAAGAGGATGTACACTACTAATTTCACATTGCTCTGAAAACTGCATAGTTTAGACATTCCTGAAGGGTTAAGTTGCATCAGAGTTTCACAATACACATTCCATACACGTCCTCACCACTTCAAGCCAAATGCCTTCTAGAAGTGACACAAGACTCTGCCAACTACTGTCTTTCACCATGAACAGAGCCCACATGCTTAAAACAAAAAACTGCTCTGCAGTTTTTGGGGTGGGTTTTGGTGTTTTGCTTTGTTGTTGTTTTGTTTGGTTTTTTTTTGTTGTTTTTTTTTTTTTTATAATCAAAGGCAAAAGGATAGAATTGGAATTTAACACGAGAAGCAAGTGATGAGGTTGATGAATGCTTCACTGAGGAATGTCATCCTACTGCACCTGCCCTAATTAAGTAAAGTTATTTACCTTCCTACTCAATTTCCATGCTAATGACAGGCATCAGGAAGTTTGGTGACCCAAGAAGATGAGATTCTTGAGCATTATGGAGCATAATGCTCTTCCTGGAACATCATGCACTTAGACCACTAGTCACCTTAAAGATCAAAGCATCAAGACTATGCTCTCTACAACAGCTTTGATGTAATTTTTGTGACTGGTGCAATAGGTACATAGTACTGTTTTGAACTGGTTAGATCTTCTTATGAGCAGTGCCTTTAGGATAAAAAAAAATACCAGCCTACTCCATTTCTGGAGCTCACAAATGAGGTGGTGACTTCTGATACTGAGCAGGTCAGTAGTACCACAAAGCTTGTTTCAGTCAAAAGAGATGGTGTTAAGCCTAAAGCATATCACTTGCATAAGAGCTCAGTCCTAGGAGGAATTCAAGGACATCTTACAGTGAACTAACTGTGAATGTGAAGTGATTGCAGATCCTTTAAAGTGGTCCATCTGTGCACCAAAGTAATTAGCATTTTGGTAAGATTTGATTTCCAACATCTATTTCATTCATGCTAACCATAGCACATTTTTAACTCCTAGAAAGCAGTCTTAAAACTCTTTTTCATTAATCCCACAGGAGAGGTCTTTCACAGGTGTATTTGGGGCTTGAACTGCTTCCTTGTAACTCCAGTGCTTCTAGACATTGTGTGGGGTCCAGAAAGCAACAGAGATCTTGGCCTAATTTTGAACAACCAGAGGTATTTCAGTCAAACTTCTTTAAACAAAGTTAACTTTTAAGCAAAACTGTGTAATTGGACATTTCATCCAAACAGTAATATCTGCCCCTTGAAAGGTTATTTACATAATCAAACCACTAGGTAAGCTAAATCCATGCTGTGATGGCACTTAAAACAGAGTATTTCCTTCAACTTCTGACAGCTTCTCAGGATACCCTTAAAGTTTGTAAAGGACTGTTCTGCAGAGAGAAATTTTTGCACTTTAAACTAGTACCAAAGTCTGTATCACTTTGAAGTGTCTAAATCCTATCCTGCATAAACCAGCACTAGGTATATTTACTAGAGGAAGACATGATCTACAAAAACTCCATCATTGCATCATACTTGCATTTTAAGTAAGAATTATACAAGACCTTAGCTCCTCAATTAAAATTAATCACTTGAAACCTGGATTAGGGTTGCTAGAAACAAGGCACTTGTTTTTAAAAAGAAAAATCTGTTTTACTTTCACTGAGAAGCTATTTTGGGGGGGTTGCTTTTTCTTTCAAAAATTGTAAATAGTATTTTCTTTCAAAGTGTAGATTCAGTTTGTTGCTCAATGACTGACAAATATCTACAAGAATCTAGTACATGTCATAGAAATGTAATGAATAAAAAAAGATGATCAAAGTATGTGACACCCCATATCCTTTCAGTGAATGGGAACAGCAAGCACTGTATTTGCTTCTAACTGAGCCACTCACAAATTTGTAATGAAAACGTTATCCATTAATTAAGATACCATCCTACAACGTTTACTAAATAAACATAAAGTGATATCAAGCTGGAAAAAAAATTCTTAATAAAAGTATATCATCAGTTTCTCAACCTTTTCCATTGGTGCAGAAATGATTCAAAACATGGTACTGAACAAACTCGAATCTGTTTTGGTTTTATACAACTTATGTTTAGCATTTTATTAATTCATAAAAGTTAAAAAGTAAAATAAAATTTTAAAAAATAATATCCTCTTGAAACATAAATTGCTCTTGAAACAACAGCTCCAGAACAAGTTATCTAGCCTATAGTTTTATAATCATGATTTACAATTAACACATACGTGATGTCTTGTTACACTGATTTTTATTTAACAAATTATCATCTTCATGCTCAACAGCAAGATCTGGAAGAAGATAAATGCAGAGCTTTTATCCAACATCAATACTTAAGAAAGTATTGATTCTAAGCATTCAGATGGAAAAAAAAAATGTATAAAAAAATAGATCAGTCTGACCAACAAAAGCCTAAATTGTAACCAAGCGTCATATACATTAGTACTCTCCAAATAGCAGATTTGTTCTTTTAATGGAGACTTTTCTTTGTGTTACACTTTGACAGAAGAGAACAAGACTTGTAAATCATATGTCAAGTGAGAAAGAAAAAAAAATATGAGAAAATTTCATAAATACACACCTTTGCTAACGTGAAAGCAAAATTCTTACAAGATTCTTCAGCAAGAAATGAATCAGTAACATAAAATGTAACTAGAGAACGTGGTATTAGTCAAAATGAAATAAATACTATTTACAGTGTTACTCAGATATCCTTTTCTTGTTAGTCTTTGGCACATCTGTGCTTTTGTTGTCCAATTAAAAGATCTATATATTACCACAGCCTTGAGAACCGGACATTTTTCCTGCTGTTTACATTCAGAAGGCTAGCCTACCAACCAACTGCTACAGCAGAGATAACACCACAAAGCATCTGCTTCTCCTACAAGTGCCCAAAGGGGAAAAAAAATTCAATATGCCACAGAACTTATCTGCTTCTTTTATACTTAAATAAGGGTTACAAGTTGGCTCTGCTACAACAGACAGCATTCCTGGAAAACCTCTGCTTCCTTCTACTGGACCTGAGGCACAACTGAAGGTAGTATCGCCAGCAGAACAAACCATGCAGCAATCTCACTTGAGAAACAATATGTGTTTTTAAATTACTTGATCTTTGAAGGACATAGTCTACTACTTTTCAAGAGATCAGATGTTTATAAAGAAAAAAAACAAAACACAAACCCAAAAACCTTTCTCCTTCTAAAAACTATTCCTGGACAAGTTTATTTGCCTTACTGAAGGACAAAACCAAAACATCTCACTTGCAGCAAACAGTCCTGACCCTTAGAAAAACTGCGTCTTCCAAGGTTCACATGGAGTGCAGCAAAATCAACAAAGGTAAATAAAAAGGTAAAAGTCTATTAAACCTAGCAGTTACTTGATTATGTCATTAGATAGCTCATGTTATGATAATAAATGCATTTCCCACTATCTGGTCAATTTACTCATATTACTTTATTTCTCATATCGTACTCTGACAAAACATATTTTACATTTCATTCAAAGACAGCAAGACAAGCCTTTCAATGATGTTGACTGGCAGTTTGCCACTGCCATCACTGAATCATCAGGGAAGACAAGAAGCAGCACCAAAAATAGCATTCTCCAGCCAGGTCCATTGACCATATGTTACAAGCGGTGAAAGGAAAAAAAAAAAAAAAACAACCCACACAAAAAAAACCAAACAGGAAAACAACAACAAAGAAGCAGAGGCCATATGTTTTCCCAAGAACTATAAACCAGGAAAAAAAAAAAAACCACCACCACAACTATTCAGCCTGGACCAACCTCTTCCTCCAACAGTAGCATTTAGGTTTTTTCAGGTACATTTTTTTTTCTTTTTAAATCAGGATCACTCCAAGTTAATTTTCCTGAACCTACTAGCAAGTGTTTATTCATCACCAAGGCAATACCTTCTGGAGCAGAGCTAGTCAACAAGCAATTTACAGAGTGCTAACATATAGCAGCAGAGCACATGCCTGTACTATTCATTCCTCTGCCATACAACCACATGAAGGGCAATTTGGTTTTGTAGCCTTTTACTTACCTTTCCCATTTTGCCACGCAGTATACCAGGACAAACTGAGGAAAGTAGTGATGAAAACTAACACGGTGGCCACAGTTCCATTTCGGAGCCTCATCTCATTTCAGCATCACACTTGTTTATGTTCTATTAGCGATCAGGGCCTGTCTGTTGGGTTTGCTGCAATGAACTCAGCTGAAGTCCACCAGCAGCAGCTGGCCAGTAGCAACACAAAATGTAGCTCTCACATGTCAGAGGTATCATAAATCAATCCGTTCCAAACTGTAGCAAGCTTTCTTATAGTTCTCATAAGTTAAGCTTCTCTTTATTCTTCTTGACCTGTTTGAAGGAAACAAAATTTTAACAGATTATGCCAAGAATATTTACAAGAGCTCCCCACATACCAAGACACAGTAAAGAAATACTACTATATGCTTCTTAGCATGGCTTACATGGACCTCCCTTGCACTGCCTCAGTCTAGGCTCAGAGAATATAACTTGTTAGATTGTCCTTTTTCTGTTAAAACCACTCTTATCTGGAGGAGCTGTATATCACATTAATTCAGTCATTAAAGGACAAACATACACATCACCGACATTACAGTTTTTTTCCTAAACTCAAGGCAAGATCATGTGTCACCTGTCAGTGATGAACTGATAAAGTTGTTTTCAGGAAGCCAGCAACCCAAGGCCCTACTCTTAAAGTACCCCCTTCAACAAAACCCCTCTGAAATCAGCGAGGCCTAATATAACTGCAGCAGCAGAACCACCCCCAGAGAGAACAGAGCTTTAAACAGCACTTGCAGACCTGCATCACTCAACTTTCTCCACTTGATACTTGAGGTTTTGATCTATCTACAAACATTTTTTTTTCCCTAGTTTAGCTGCAGCTAAAGCACAGACTACAGTCACACATGCAGAGATGTTCAATCTATACCAACTGGCAACAACCCAAAAATGCCACAATATAATCGTATCATTCCCACTTCCACCACACGGACACAAAGGCGAAACACAAAAGTTACCTACAATTCAGTTTTACCCCAGATGAAGGTTCCATATCCTGGAATTAGAAATCCTCAGCTGGCCAAACACAGCTACCTTTTAACCACAATACCCTAACTTAGCAAGGCAATAAATCAACCAACTTTAAAAAGGAAGGGGGGGGCAATTTTGTTTTTAAAGTGCTAAATCATCCTTTACAGTAGCTCAAACATTAACATTTGATGTTCTTTTAAAGCACTGCCAGTTCTTCCCCACTATAAACTACATGTGATATAAGTATGCTACCCAGCAATAAATAACTTTCTTTGAATTTTACTTGGAAGCAATCTCTGTCACACTCTCGCCTGGGTGCGTTTAGAACAACAGACGAAAAATACCTTTTTGTTATTATAGTACCAAGAGATTCCAGTCAAGTGCGAACTACGCTTCCCAAACTCAAATCGCAGAACACACTACCTTTACCGGAGAGCTTGCAAAACAACACATAACTAACGGGCATGGTTAACAAAGGAACGGAAGAGAGCAACAATGTTGCAGAAATCCATGCTCTTGCATTCAAAACTTGGTCACAACATCCAGTGTTTGCCTCTGCACCTCGATTACCTCACATATAATGCTAATGTTCCTCAAAACAGAGGAACTTTACACACAGATAGGTTTGTGTCTTTAAACATTAACTCAGAAATCGCTTCCTCTGGAGAAGGAAACAAATGCAAGAATGTAGGAAGAAAAGTGGATAGTAAAATTCAGTAAGAAACAAAATAACGATCAGGAATGGAAAGACTTATGAAATGAGAAACCTGAATTCAATGCAATGAAAGATAAAGACAACTGAGAAACCTATAGAAAGCTAACACAGGCATGCTAGGAAATATCATCAGCACCAGAACTTTAAACTGGAGATGGACATAATAAAAGCCAGAAGGGTACGCAATAATAATTTGGTAAGAAGTTAAAAGTCTAGGTGAACTTTAATAGCAAGGAGAGCCATAGATCTCAAAACCCCAAGGTTTTGTAAGGCCTGTCTACATGAATTCAGGAAGCTCAAGTGATTGTCAGACAACCAGAATAAGAGACTAGGATACCAATAAGGTCAATGACACCAACAGTTTACCATGGCATAAGCGGTGATGATCTGAAGCATGGATGCCTAAACTGTAATCTACATTTACTATTATTTTAGCAGCAGTTGGATCTCTCTGGAGCTGCTCAGGTGTGCACAAAGGAGCAGGCTGCAAGCTAGACAGATTATCCCACTGGGGGCAACAGACAGCCGGTCCAACATGCAAACAAGAGAGGGCAGCCAGGAAAGTAAAAATATCATTTGACAATGCAAGGAAAGTGAACCCCCTGACTTGCCAGAAAAGGTAGGTATCATTTCTACATTTGCTGCAATAAAATCAAGACGACATGATCAGGGCTTCTCACTGTGCTATTTGAATCCACAAAAAATGCAGTCTAGAAGAATTGGGGGGGGGGGAACAACAAACAAAAACCCCAAACCCAACCACAACACCAAAACCCAACACCCCTCCCAAAAAAACCCATCAGCAACACAATTCAATTAGCAGTGAGCATTAAGCACGCACAAAATCATGTCAAATGAATAATTATCATAGGTTTGAGTTGGCCGGCCCCGCTTTTATCCTTCTCTTGTGGCGGTGTATCCGCTCCCCTGAGCAGCCCAGCACTACTTGGATGATTCTCCGAGCTTTTCGCTGTACCAAACTGCACACACCAAGGCCACGCATGAACCAGAAGCCCTCCCGCTTTTAAGAATGCGGATAGTTAAGCCAGCAGAAACCCGTGCGTAGACGCACATAAATTATTTAAACACACACACACCCCAGGTGGTCACTTCAGGTTTGCTCAATAATTTACCACCGAAACGCTTCAGCAGATCCCGTTAACGGCCGTTACCTCAGGCCGGCCGGCGCCCTGCCATTTGGCAGCCCAGTCCCCCTCAAACCCAGGGAAGGGGAGGCGGGGATGGAGAGAGGGGTGTGGGGGGGGTGGTAGTGGTAAACCCGCTCCCTCCCTGGAAACCGTCCCGAGTTAGCCGGGACCTTCCCCGGTGTTTCTCAGCCCGAGTGGCGGCTATTCAGACGGGGAATCGAAAAAGAAGAAAGAGAAAAAAAAAAAAAAAAAAAAAAAAAAAAAAAAAGCGAGGCGGGGAGATAACGCACCAGCTCTGAGGGAGGGAGAGCGGCGGTCCGGGGAGCGGCCGGGCGCATCGGAGGGAGGTTGTAAGAGGAGGGGGGGAAAGGAAGAAAGACAGGAAACACACCAAACTCTGCCGAACCCCCGTGCGCACAGGGAGAAAAAGGGGGAGGAAGGGTGGACAGAAGGAGAAGGAGCAGTAGAGCTCCACAGCCGGAGAAAAAGGGGAAGCAGCGCCCCGGACCCCAGCCCCACGGGGCGAAGGGAGAGGGGCAGCAGCGAGCCCTCCCCACCCCTACCCCACCGCAGGTGCATGCGAGCGCAGAAGGGTGCCCGCATGCGGACGGGGGAGCAGGACGGTCCCCTCATAGCCTGACACCCTCCGCCGCTCCTAGCCCCGGGAGGCGCAGGGGAGGGTACGGGGGAAGCTAGGACCCGGGGGGGGTGAGGCTGCTACCCCTCGCTCACCTGCGCGCGGCGGTCCGGCAGGGGGAGCCGCGAGACGGCGGGCGGGCGGGCGGGCGGGCGGCAGCTGAGCGACTGTGTCGCCTCGCGCCGGGGCTCTCCCTCACCCTCAACCCGCCCGCCCCTTGTCAGCGACGCAGCCGGCTCGCGCCCCCCCCCCACACCCCCCCCCCCCCGCCAACGGTAGCCGTACCGAAGCTCCGCCCCGCCCACTCGCGCGGAAACACCACCTAACGGCCAAGCGCCCGTCCCCCCGTCCCCCCCCCCCCCCGGCTGCCAATGGGCGCCGCCGTGCCGGGATGTGCCGCTCATTGGCTGGGCGGCCTGTCGCTCTCTTCGGCCGCGGCTATAAATAGATCAGTCTCGCGAGGCCTCCCTCGGTCTCTGCAGTAGGAGCTAGAGTGGATTGGGGTGACTGTCAGCGTTCCTCTTTCCTCTGTGTGTTCTCTTTTTAGTTTGGGCTTTTTGAGGGTCATTGTTCTGGAAGAGTCCCAGGAACGGCTTAGCTGCCCTGTGGTCGGTTGCAGGATGACCATCTCTTTGGTCACTGTAGGGTCAAGCCCCTATGAGGGAGGGTGCACCCGCACTCCTGAGAGAAAGTTGAGGTCACCATAACGCCTCTCACACTGCTTGTCAGTGCTGAGCAAGTCTCATGTATTGGTGATATGTGTGATGTGGTTGTCAAGAGGTGATGAGAAACCACAGTCGTGAATTTTGTTGTTGAGTTTGTACTGTGCTAATCATCTCCCAGAGCTCGTAACAAGAGCTGTTTGAATTAAAAGTGCAGCTTGTTGCTTTCACGCCGGTTAAATGAGCCCTCTGTCCGTTGTGCTGTTCACAAGGGTGGCTCTGAGGAGAAGGTTCCCCTTGCCGTGTGTGCCGCCCCAGAGGCTGCTAGAGAGGTAGAGCCTTGGAGGTGTGAAAAGGAACTCGCTTCCCTCCAGACGGTCGTTACTGCTGCGGCGTGCAACTGGTGAAAGAAAGTCAGTGGCAGCTTTGCTCTGTGGATTCGTTATTTAGGGTTGTGATGTTTCTGTTCTGTAAATAATCCCCTATCTTCAGTGGTTCATTTCATATGTTCCAGGAATTTAATGCATGTTTTGGAGTCTGAAAGCTCCCATTAAAATCAAATAGCACCCTCCGGTTAAGAGGATCTTACCCACCTCACAAGAGCCGTGCTTTTGCCATCTGGTTCTAAGAGTTCAATTCTTTTGATTGACTTGAATGCTTCCCCTCCTTTTCTCATCTTCCACCTAACTTAGACAAAGTCTACAGTACACATTTTTACTCCCAGTTAAGGCTCTTATGCTAGGTATAATGGGATAGTTCTCCACTAAAACTTCATAAACTCTGCAAAAATCTTACTAGTTATTCTGTCTGAAGAGTGACATATAACAAGTCTCCATAGATTATTTTTTTTTTAACCAATGTGTAAACACATTACAGGATTTTTACACGTTTACAGTAGCACATTTTTGCACATACACAGTAGCCCTCAGAGATTTTGCTGGCTTTCTCAAAGATTGCAAAGAAGGGCTGGTGGCAACTCAGGCAGAGTGCAAAAAAGCATCTCAGGAGTAGTTTGCAAGGTCTTGACACCCAGGCTGTTCTGTGATTTTATTTGTTGAGTGGTGAGAATTTATTATGTAAATGTGTGCTTCAATCCTCCCTTTTGTAAAGAAGTGGAATGAAGTGGATTGTTTTTTATTGAAAAACAAATTCAGCACAGTAACTTTCAAGCAAAAATTTGCGCCTGCACATCCTCACGCACACACACACACATCTATGGCAGAGTTTTTTGTAAAGACCCCAACAAGCTGAAAACATTAGAGCTGCCGCTGTTTGCCACTAATAGGTTAGTGTTGTTTAGGGATATGAATTTTTGCTTTTCTGTGATGGAAAAAAAACCTGACAGAGACATTTTCGCATAAAAGTCCTTTTGTCAGGAGAGCTTAGTCTGCTGAAAAGAAGACTTTGTTCCAAGATGAGTTTAATGACAGTTATTTCATGAAGACTGTCTGAGCCTTCCCATTTTTTGTTCTTTCCCTGACTGAACGTTTGCATTAGGAAGGTTTACCAACTGGACCTTGACAGTACCCAAACAATAGAGTAATTGTAATGTGGTTGTTTCTCAGTTCCTCTGACAACTTCCCCTGAAGTTAGTTTCCAAAGAAAGAAGGCAAAGTTCAAGACAGAAAAAAAAATATCAACGTTGCCCTCATCTGACCTACCACAGCAATAATCAAATGCCTCTTGGCATATTCCTCTGCTTGGTACATGGAAAAAGCACACGGCGAAGGAAGATGTTGCAGCTCCCAGAGAAAAGGAGCTGTTTGGCTGATCCACTAAAATGTCACTTACTTACTTCTGGCGAGGGTGGCAGCTTCTTTTTGGGCCTGAACAAGATTTAATGCCAGCAAATTTTCGAATTTTTTCTTCCTGATGAGTTATTCTTTCATCCTGCAGCCACTGCTGTTCAACCAGAGTATCGGTTTGAAGTTGGAGAAGATTAAGCACTTCCAAACAGTTAGTGTTTAAATGCAAATGTTAAAGTGCAAATGCTGTAACAACCATAATGGGGGAGATGTAGGGGGAAGAAATTGTTTTAAAAACATGGGAAGTTTAAATCCTTATTGTTCCAGCTTTGGTTGCTGGGGAAAAAAAAAAAAAAAGAAAAAAAAAAAGAAGAAGACCCAGGAGCTTGCTATTCTATACCAGCAGGGGAAAAAAAATAAAACCCAAGAGAGAAATGCATAATCATATTTTGACAGAGGGAAGATTTCATGCTGGGAAATTTTTGCTAAGGTATTACCTGAATGTCAGAGTAAAGGCAAAGTGGCAAAAGATGCTCCAGGCCTGGAGCATAATTGCACGCATGTGGCAGTGACTGTCTCTGGCATATCTGAGCTGCTGATTTCTATAGGGCTGCGTGGTTGTTGCCAGTCCTCACATTTGGAGCTCGTTTTAGCCGGGCCCTTTTCCTGACACATTCAGAAGCACAACAACGTTGTTGTCCTTATGTTTCGCTATGCTCGTGTGCTGGGTTTCCCAGGCACTAGAAAAGATGCAAAAAAAGGTAAAGGTCCTTGGCAGTGGCAGCGAAAGTCTTCACGGTTGCTTGACTGAAAAATGGCAGTCTGAAAATTGTCTGTGTCTCCTGACTGACAATTGAATCCTGTCTCAGAGATGGAATTTATTCTCAGCCTGCCACTAACCTTGATTTTTAACAGAGCAAACACCTTGGGACTCTCACTGCTTCTACCTCCGTTTCACCCCAGGTTTGCCTTTTTCAACCGTAAGCTTTTCATGACCAAATCATTTTGCTATATGCTAACTGAACACGTCGCTCAGTGAAGCTGTGTATCTGCTGGGTCTCTGCTGCACTCCCATATCAACATTAAAAATAAAGAGGGACACAAATACACCCGGTGTGTGTTGGGGAAGGATTGCCTAAGGTTGCCAGCTGCCCCTGCAGTGGCATGAATTAATGGGTGGCTTGTATAGCACCTGTTGTAGTGCTAATACTCAACAAATAAAGAAAATTACGTTAAAATATGATTGTAGAAACAAATGCTTAGCAGCCAAAAAATTTAGGTCATCTTTATGCTGCCTTTTCTGTGACTACATTATGAAATAATCTGCTGCTATATATCATGGTGCTGTTTCTCTGCACACAGCTGTATCTCACTCAGAAGACAGGTGTGTGATGGTGCCATTATTTCCAGTAGGCAAATTGCTGGCCCACTTTAACAAGGTAAAAATTGAGGTGGGAGAGAGCAACTATTCTGTCCCAGAAGTCTCTCGGGTAAGCAGGATCAGAGCTTCATCCAAACTCATGTTTCTCTGCCCTCACCCCCGCATCGCTGCCATTTCACTTGCTGTTGGAGGTTCTGTCTGATGCCTCTGCCATGTGCTCAGAGGTGATGAACATTTATATTTATTCATCTCCTCCTTGGAGGCAGAGGCTTTTAAATGCATTCCTACTATTGCATAAACATAAACCTGGAAACCGTGATGTTCACATTGTGCCAATGTTGCCGATGGTAGCTGAGGTCCGATGCCCGGGTAAAGAACAGCCAGATACATTTACTACTGAAGAGATAGTCCAAGAGAAAGGAAATCATGTTAAGAATTAAGGATTTGGATTGCCAGCTCGTTTTCTACATGCCTGCTTCATGGTGCTCTCTCACTCCTAATTTTAAAAGATGGAAAAAATTTCAGGGAAGTTTTGGGAATTAGACTTTGTGAATTGGACATCTTCATTGTAGAGAAACCATTCTGAGAAGATGTCTCCTTTCACTTACCTGGGGGTAACCTGGTGGTTGCTCTACTGACAGCAAGGAAACTGCAGTCAAAGGAAAGCCTGAATCAGGCCCTCAGCAAATATAGGTTTCTGAAGGGACCCTTTCCTAGCAAAAATAGCACAAGTCCAGACGGCACAGGGAAGGAATCCAAGTCAACTTGCAAAGGCAAAAAATAATGTGTTTTAGAAGGAAGGATCTCTTAAAATCTGGCACATTTTCTCATTGGTAGATGAAGCTTTGAAAGGGACTGTGACTCCTGTATAGCTCTTAATTTATGTTGTACAGAACTGCTACAAGCTATAAAGATTTTCTAGCTCCATCCACTACAAATATCCAAACATTCGAGTAATGTGCAGTTAAGACTCCAGCAAATTCTCCGAAGATGTGGAGGTTTGTAAAACCTGAGCTAAAATCTGCATAAACAATGCAAATCTAAATTTCTGACTGCCAAGAAACACAGACGAAAACTTTATCCTCCAGACTTCTGGCACGGGCTTTCCTGCCAAAGAGTGGGCTGGCCACATTTTAATCTTTGCGTCATTTTCTTTATCTCACCTCTTTTCTTGTCTCGTCCAGCCCAGCTCTTCCTCTTTAATCCTTCTTCCCACAGGAAGGCAGGGTTGTGCGGGACATGGTTCAATCCTAACTTTGTTAGGACCAGACGTTAAGGGTCAAAACTGGGCACCAAACTGTTGGGCAAATCCCAACTCTGGGGCAGGTAACTCCTGCCTTGTCACCCAGGAGATGTCTGGTCAGTGGGTGTCTCCTTCTTCCACTGAAAGGCAGATTTGGACGCCTCATGTAGACCGACCTGGAATAAAGTGATTGCTGCCACATCCCTTCACTTTACTCTCTGATGGAGGTCAAGAGCCTGCAAAGAGCCATGCTACGGCCAGGGCTCTGCAGACAGAGGAGCAAGGGAAAAGCTTCCTGTGCTTTCTTGTGCCAACTTGACATCTTTCTTCATAGAAGGGGAGCTCTAGGTGAAGGATGAACTTGGTGCATGTTTTCTGCTGCTTGAGACAGCACAGGGCAGGGGATGAAAATTCCTTCTCCCAGCAAAAGATGAACAAGGTGTTTGGTGGCAACAAATTAATAGACAGGGTTGTTTATGGTGATGGAGCAGGCTGCCCCTCCATCAATTACACTAGCCATATGGCCCTCTGCATTCATTCTTGGCAAATGAATTCCCAGTCAAAACTGTACATGGAACCTGATGCTCAAGACGATGGTTGGGTGAGCATTTGCGTGATATGCAAACATCAACTGTGGCCCACCAACACTGGAGTCACAGCATCGCCTCAATGTGCAAAGAGGTATAGCCCTCATTCTCATACCTTCCTTACCCAGCGACTCCTGCTCTGCTCCTGTGCCACCCTCCTGTCTTCCCCGACTGCTTTGCCTTCATAATCCTGTACTAAAATTGTGAAGAACAACCAGAAACTGTTAAAACAGCTCATGCTCGGATGAAGGGATGAAGAAACATCTTCATAAGTGCCCTGACAAAACATGACCTTGCAACTTCTGTCCTTCTAACCATGTCAAGCCCCATCACATTTGATATGGTTAAAAAGATCAAATCCTGGGTACATCCCTAATCATTGGTAAGTGGATTTTTTGTCTCCCCATCAACCTGCCCTTTCTAAAATTTACCCTGAGAAGCGTATTCACTGTGCATGTCACCCCAAACTGCAGCAGCCACAAATCCATTCCCTGTTGTTTGAACTCAGGGTATGTGCCGAAATGATTCTGTCAGCAGCTGATTTGGGGCAGGGAGGGGAGACAGAAGGAATAAAAGAATGGTCTCTTTAGACCCCTTTGCTCAAATTACCTATCGTACATACTATTAACCTTAACTTGTATATCCCCCCCCCCCCCCCCCCCCCCCCCCCCCCCCCCNNTTATACCCCCCCCCCCCCCCCCCCCGAGACGTGGCAAGTGTCAAGACAATCCCTGTGACCCTGTGAACGCTGCAGCACTGGAAATAATTATCAAAGCTGCTCTCCATTTAAACTAGCATTTAAAGAGCTGTTGCTCTGCTGTAATGAAAAGATCTCATGCTTCGCCCTGTCGCACCAGGGGCCCAGGCTGTATGAAGTCATCCTGACCAGCCTTGAAGGCTTTAGTGATGTTTCTTTCATTTAGAGCGTTATCTTTCTGCCAATTTAGAATCCCATCTCCTCCCCACAAAGCAAACCTATAGTTATCCAAGCAGCAGTGGGAGGATGGTAGATAGCAAGGAAAACACAGATAAGGCGGGAGCATGCTTCATGGCATTTCAAAATAATGAGTGCAATTTCCCACCTCTTAGGACTTTTTTAGACCAAGGTTTTAGGAAAAAAGAGGAATGAACCTCAGTCAGACGGGAGCCCTTGCCTTACATCTGCAATAACGTGTAAGTAGCAACAAGCTAGGCACTGCCGCAGCTCCAGCAAGCAACAAAAATGACAGCAATAATATAAGAGCTTTGGGACTATTAGATAGCTCCATCCCCCAGGAAGGACACCGAGGACACACGTTTTTAAGTGAAGCAGTGTATTCCTTTCTTCACAGATTCAAAAGAAGCTTTCGATTCCCGTCTCCACGTGCAAACTAGGTGTTCAGCCTCCTCTCCGTTGCGTGCAGATTACTCTCCTGGCACACAAAGGGAAGCCAGCAGTTGAAGAGCAATATGTTGATATTGTATTTTATTCCCAAAAAGCACTTTTCAGAATGACAGCTCCCGGCGTGATCCCACGTGCTGTGGGGATTTCTTCTAAGAGTGGGCAAATGCTAATTCCACCCACCGAGGGCGCAGGTAATGAGGGTGAGTGGGACAGGGGGTCGGGAGCAGACACCAATCAGAGCCATTAAGTGCCGCTGGCAGCCGGAGCACACTGAGTAATTAATAAACTCGCTCTGAAGTTTGTAGCATGTCAGTGATGACAAGTTTGATAACTGCCATAGCTGTCTGGCTAGCATGTTGCATGTCATGCATACTATTACTGTAACTCCCGTCCTGAGAGAAACAGAGCTGTAACAAATTACAAGACCCACACATGCAGAGGTCCTTTGGTTTCTGAGGTGGTTACTCCTTAACCCTTGGCTATAGCACATGTGTACCCACAGGTTCAAAGTCAGGCCTTGGGACAACTCAGCGTGTTTATGGATAATTAAATCTAAAACCACCAAGGGCTGGGTTTTGTCCCTGACCACCAGAGAGGAAAGTGCAAGGAGAAGGTGAAGAGCTTCATGCTGGTTGATGAGCATTCCCTTGGGCGCAGGTGAAGTGGGGTTGTGTGGAAAGCAATGGCTTTCCACCCTGCCTCTCCCTCTCCATGGAGGTGAGGTTGCCAGCTGCCGGAGGTGAGCGGAGGGCTGGCCTTGCTCCGCATGGAGCACAACTGGGATGGCAAGTGGTTCTTGTGGGAAAACATCCCACCTTCTCCTTCGCCAAGGGTAGCTCCAGCCTGGCTCTCAGCCTTGGTCTCATGCTTGTCCTGTTTCATCAAAACTTGTTTATATTTTTAAAATCACAATAATACCAGATCTGCTGCTAGTCACAGCTCAACAATACTAACTTAGTGTGCAAACAAGGCCATCATCCAAGTATTGTTTTGCATAACCAGAATGTGAACATTTGCATAATGTTTAATTATTTAGCCAGAACATAAAATTTGTCTTCCTCTCAAAAATGTTTTTATGAAATGTCTCAATAATTAAACGCTACTATGTTTATTAACAGCAGGGAAGATTCATAAAATGTATTAGTCAGAAACAAGCAAGTAACTACCTCTCACTGCAGTAATCAAAATACACCGCTCCCAAGTAGGTCCCCAAGCCCAGCAAACACCAGCATGAGCTCCTACATGCGACCGAGCAGAATGTGATTAAAAGTGTAACAGTTCAGTGGCTGTGCCTTGGAAGGGTCAGGGAGACAAAATTCGATAGCTTAATTCACTCATTAATCAATATATACATTTTTATTGAGTCGGCTGAAGTGAGCCCTGTGTCTATGAAAGGTAGAGCTTGGGGTCAGCTGGAGGCCCATGTGTGGTGCTGCAGCCTGGGGAAGGCTCACAGAATCAGACTCAGAGAATGATATGGGGTTGGAAGGGACCTCTGGAGATCATCTAGTCCAACCCCCCTGCCAAAGCAGGTCCACCTAGAGCAGGTTGCACAGGAACTTGTCCAGGCGGGTTTTGAATGTCTCCTCCACCTCTCTGGGCAGCCCAGTGGGCTCTTGCTCCCCCATGCTGCCCACTGGAAGGCAGAAGGACCCACACACAGGGTGACTGGCCCACATTTGCACCTCTTGTGTGGGACTTGGGAGCAGGGGTGGGGTGGGGTCCTCATGGATTTCCTCTAAGCACTTCCTAACAAGGCTGAAAAAAAGTAAAATAAGATTTGGAAAAGCAGCCAGAGGCATGTAATAAAGACATTTGCCTGGTCGACGAAGGAAAGGGGTTCCTCCTGCAGCATTTCTGCACCATCACTTGCTGATAGGGAAGAGGGGCCAGCTCTGACCTCAGTTATTCCCGTGTGTAAACAGAAACATTCCCCTGAAACGAATGGTCAGAGTCTAGGCTGAAGTTGCTGAATGTCTTGGGGATGTCCCGGCACCCGGAGGTTCTTTTAAGAAAGTAAAACTGACAGACTGCTGAGGAGGAGATGGCCACTGGCTGTCACACACTGGAGTCCAGTTTAATCAACCTGTAAAAGCTCTAAATCGTATGAAGTTGTGTGAAGGGAAGGCAGAATTCAGGACCAGAAATCGGAGTGATCACTTCTGTCCTGGGAGCAAGCATTTGCCTCTAAAATCAGCTATTCTAATAATTTGAATTTATTAGCTTACATAGAAGAATAAAATTCAAAGGTTATTTTATTTAGGCAAGATGGAGACTTTTGTTCTCTCTTTTAATTTCGACTTCATACTTCAGTTGTATTTCAATAACGTTATGCGAGAAATTAATCTTGTGTCCTTCTGCCCTCTCTGAAACCCCTCTGTTACTCGCTAACAAGGTTTCTAAATTATTGGAGCCAATTTCTGACACACATAGTTAAGAGGCTCCCTTTTTGTCCACCAGTTACGTAAAAGCCCCTCTTCTGCCCCCATACCCTTGGTGTAACCTCTGTGACTCACTCTGAGGGTCACTATTTTGCAGTGCTGTGCCGAGGGTCGTGTCAAAGAGGAGCTGGTGAAGGTACAAGCTGGCTTTGGTAGATAGATTGGAGGAGCTGTTTGTGCAACAGGGTAAAGCAAATTTGGGAAACCAGCACAAGTCTACCCTCTGCTTTCCCCACATGAAAAGTAAGCCCATGTAAACGGGCTCTGACAGCGAACGCTGCCTTTGTCCTAAGCCAAAGCAACCCCCTCCTTCCCATCCTGCTTTAGGGAAGTAGGTCACAGTAAAATCTGCCTCCCCCCCGATCTCCTGTCCACGATCACAAGGTAACATAAATCACATCCTCAACAATAATGGGGGAAATTGTGGCCTGAAAAGGCAGTTCAAAAGCTCATTGTCTCTCTAGAGAGCAACTGACAGCACCATCCACCATCAAAAATGACTTGCAACCCGCTGTCCCAGGCTGCTCATGCCCTGCTCCCCGCTGAGGGACCGAGCTCAGGAAATGGATCAGATGTTGGAGAAGTGCAGCCACCCTTTTGGTGGCCAGCAGCCCACTGACGGCTGCTTCAGCACATCGGGAAAAGAAATCGAAAGTCACAGAGGAGGAGGAGGCATCAAAGAAACCAGGCATTAAGAGTTGTCTGCTGAGCAGGAAAAGTTGCCTCTGTTATGTCTAGCTCCAACTTCTTTTTAACTCGTTTTTCCCAGTGGGTCCTGTGGGCGCTGGAGCTGGAGTTACTTTGAACCACCACTCAACCACCACTCAACCACCACAGAGCCCAGGGGTTGGAAAGAACCTACGGGTGAGCTTTGCAACACCACAAGGACGGGCTGAGGGGAGTGACTCTTACTTGAGAGGCCTTTGTGTTTTGTAGTTCAGAATAAAGGCATGAACCAAACAAAAGGCTTCATTAAGCAAAAAACAATCCCTTTTGTGTACCCCAGGCGAGTGCTGCAGGAAGAGGCAAAGGAGTTAAAAGAAGCCAACCCTTGTTTAAAGGAGTGGCCAGATGGGGAAGATGATGTCTGTTTTGCCTGGACAGGCTCAGGGCCTTATTCTTGTGCCTTGTCTGCAGGCAGCCTGCCCATCCAAATTATCTCCTGTGCTGAGTGCAGACAGGACGAGCCAATGGCTTATTAAGGAGTCTCTGTTATTTCTGCTGAGAAAGGTGGCCTTTTTTTTCCTGAAGGGTTATTAACTGAATTCTCCTCTTGTCACAACTCTGGGTGTTTTCATCTGCTCTTTCCAGACAGTTCTGCTTGTTTCTTCGATGAAGGCAATGCTTTGGAGGGGTTTATTGATATGATAGTCTAGTTACATTTGGGGTGGGAGGGGAAGGAATAAAAATAACATGGGAATAGGATTTCTTTGAGTGGCACGATCACCAGAGCATGACTTTGGGACAAACTGGACTCTGCAGTTCAGAGACTTCCAGTTCCTGATACGGTGCTGAGATCTTTACGGCCACTTGGGCCATCACTCTCACGAGCAGTCCCATGCCTAGAGCTGGAGCCCAGAGACAAGGACATATCGCTGCCTCACCTCAACGTGGTGTGATACCAGCTGCTGGTTGGGGAGGGCATCACCAATGGTGTTTGGCAATAGCAGGCTCTTGCCGGATTCCTCTACCTCCTCGCCATCTATGATGGGGCCATGCTTTTCCGTGGTCTGACCCAAGATCAGCACAGGTGGCCCAGTTGCCCTGTCATCCTGGAGCTGCTGGCACGGGTGACAAGTGACAGTGTGGAAGCCATGTGCTGGCAATCATGACAGGACCCACTGGGGCAAAGTGCCATTTTCCAGTAGAGAGAGATCTCTTTCTTTTTCCCTATTTTTTTTTTTATTAAAATGTTTCTCAGGCAGACTTGACTTTCAAAGGCAGGGTAATAAATTACATGTCAATTCTAAACTTTAGAAATCAAACCGTATTTTGGAAAAAATGACAGTGTGTTAAGAGGCCTGTTAAGATACCACAGTACCTGGCTCAGCATCTGTGAATAGGCTTCAGTGGAATTAGAAGACTTCAACATACACCATTTCATATGCAAATAAGTAAATAAACAAAGCAAAAAGAAATCAACAATGAAAGGACTCGGTGTGAAGGTGTGTGAGACTGAAGGAAGGAAAATTGTCCACTATCACTTTGCTGCTGTAAAATCTTACACGCTCTTATTTGCGTTCCTAACAGCTCCTAACAGTTCTTAAGAGGGCGATTTGGGATCCCAGAGAGGGAGACAGTTCAACGTTTTCCTGAATGACCTCCATTTAAGCTGCCTTAGATGAGCTAGAGAGGTTTTCTTCTGGAAACAGAGCTGGTGTACGTAGACAATTAGAATCTGTGGGTGAAGCAAAGGCGCTGCAAGATACCGGGAAGGAAGACGAGCTGAACTCTGGGAATGTGTCAGCCTCCAGCTTCAGAGAGCAACACAGGGCAGAGAATTATCTGTGAGTAATAATCAGTAAAAATCTTCAAGCAGTATTTATTGTGTCAAGTCAGACAACAACAGACCCCCTGCTATAAAAACCTCAGCGGTTCCTGATGCCTGTTGAGCAGCTTGGCGAACATCGGGAATATGTGAGCCCGAAACCTGTGCCCGCTTGGAACCAAAATGCCTTCTCCTACAAGAGTTAATCCCATTGCAGCCACTCTTGTGCTGGATCACACAGAGTTACATCTCCCCACGGAGTTTATGAGACATACAGCACTGCCCAGTGCTCACAAATGGAGCTTTTTTTTTTTTCTCCCTGGACTCTCTAACAGTACAAAAGTTATCTTCCAACCGCAAACACAAAATCCTGTAATTAAGCCTTTGTTACCCACAGCAGAGTGCTCATCATGTATACAAAGCAAACATTTTGGCAAGTTTATTATGCTCCTCCAGACTAAGAGGGAATTAATGGCATTGCAAAATTACAGTAAGCTGCTTGCTACACTGCTGCTGGATATTTTCACTGGCAACAAGATTTTATATTCCAGTTCATCTTGGAAAAAAAAAATAAAGACCAAGAGATTTAGTAAATGTTTTTACCGTCATGGGCAACACAGTGCAAAACACCGTATCAAAGTAAAGGTCAGAGGGATATCTTGGCCTTAAAAAGTTATTGCACTTTGCTCTACATTAAAAATCATTTCGTTGTAATTTTTTACTTAACATTGGGAGGTAGCTAATTAGGATAATCCAAGTCGTAAACTGTATTAAGTCATCAAACCTAGAGTTTCTGTGCTGGAAGACGCCTGATGATACACAATTTCATTTGCATTGTGTGTGCTTCTTCACCGCTGGGACAGACGACTGCTCACAGACTGTCACCTTGCTCATTAAACACAAAGCCAAAGATGTGCCATGCAGCACTTCTGGGAGAAACTCCTCTATTTGTCAAGTCCATTTTGTTGTTGTTCTGTGAGTGTAATTCAGGCTCTCTTCGTTTATGTGCATGAGTCACGGACAAAGGGTGAATTTTTACATTTTATTTCACTGCTGGATGTTAATGCCCCAACAATACGTATTGCGGCTGCCTGAGCAAAATAGATCAGCCTGAGTCAGTCATATTGTGTCTCTGCAGGAAAAATGCACTGACGTCCGTAGGAAAGCTGATCAGATGTGAAGGGTTCCTTGGGTGGTATCGAGTGTGAAACATAAATCACTGGTCATATAGAGAAGAAAAATCTATTTGTGTTTGCATCTTTCCATTGCCACAAATGAGCCATTTGACCAAGGAAGAATGCATGGGCTCTAAAAATATTTTCTGCCTAACTCTTGATAAGACAGCTATAGCAAGATCTACTTGCATGACCCTTTGACTCTCAGAATGAAGAAATCTGGGTACAGACCAATGTCATGAAAAATAAAAACTACCCCTGGCCAGTCCGATCAGAGGTCCAGGGACCCAAGTGCCTTCTCTTGCACAAAGGCCTGGGCCATTGGCAGTGGCAGGACAATATGAAGTGAACATGACATGAATAGGAAGGAGAATATGAAGAATATGACAAGTCCATCAGTCTCATGGCCTCCAAAAGCCTTTTGCAATCTCCCAGGCCCTGGCTTTCATAGTGAGAAGCACTTGATGGATTTTGTCTTCCACTGATTTGCCTAGCAGTTTCTTGAAGTCATCTAAACCTTTGCTGTCAACAGCCTTTTATAGCAATCATGAAAAGAAGAACATCACCACTTCTCTGAAATGCATTTTGAGATGCTTAAAATTCCTCCATAATTACAGCTGCATTGGTCAAGATCCTGAGTTTGTTTCATGTAGGTCTGAGCAGCCTGTGGGGCTGCTTGGAGGTCAGGTGAAGGTTGTTCATGGGCTCATAAAGCTCTACAAAATCAGCTGCCACCACGCATGGCAGTCATTTGCACCCATTCAGTGCTAAAAACCCAAGGTGAAAGAAGCCAGTAGTAACCCTAAGGCAGCAATACCTGGTCCTATGCCTAGAAATACTTAAAGGGTATGTTAAGGTTAAGATGGGGCTGGTCTTTTTTCAGTGGTGCCCAGTGACGGGACAAGAGGAAATGAGCACAAACATGAACATAAGAAAGTCCCTCTAACATGAGGAGGAATTTCTTTGAGGGTGGCAGAGCATTGGAACAGGCTGCCCAGAGAGGTGGTGGTCTCCTTCTCTGGAGACATTTAAAACCTGCCTGGACAAGTTCCTGTGCAACCTGCTCTAGGCGGACCTGCTTTGGCAGGGGGGTTGGACCGGATGATCTCCAGAGGTCCCTTCCAACCCCATATCATTCTGTGATTCTGTGGCCACGTTGCAGTCAATGGCAAAACTGGGCTGATGTCTGCCCCATGCTTCCTATCTCAGCATAGTCTTGAATTCAGATCTTAACTGCTGCATGAGGAGTGGGGCTGTGCTCCATGAAGAGATGGCCTCCCCTCCCCTGTTCTCCTTGGCATGTCTGCAAGTGGGGGGACATGGAGCTTCTCCTTGAGATTGCCATGGTACATCCATCTTTCATCTCTGTTATTCCTGAGCTTCTGCCTATGGAAACAGGAGATAGTCCAAGAGATTTGTGCTCTTCCCCATACGGCTGCACAGGTCATGCTCCGGAGAGTCAGTCATGATTCAACAGTTTCAATCATTTTAAAGAGGGAGAGAATTGTAAGGAGACAGTCTGTACCTTCAACTACATTTCCTGAAAACACTGTGCTCTTTGCATGAAGTGGCAATAATAAGAGAATACAGATTTGGTCTTTTTTTATATATTAGATTCCTTTAATACAGAAACTGTAATTTGTGTTGGTTTTGTTTTTTTTTTTTTTTAACCTTCTTACAAAAGGTAATAGCATATCTTAAAATTACACTTTATGCTATTGAGTTTTTTATTACAGAAAGGCTGTTTTGGAGAGAGAGGGAGTCAAGACTGTTTTTATTGTATCTGAAAAATGTACCTATTTCTACTGTAGGTCCTCGAGTGTGATTTGAATAGCCCCCCAAAAACCACTTGAGATTAAGGACAGGTCACGCTTGCTCATGGGGCAGCAACTTGAAAGTTGTTCACCCAACCAATCTCCGGGCAATTGAGACCAAGGTTGAGTGCCCTGTAATTAAGTTACAATTTCTGTTGTGGATCTGCTTAATGGGGAGCTGTCTTGCCACTTCTCATTTCCGAGGGGATGTCCACGCTGCCTTTTGTGATCTGCATAAAGGAGAAGATCCTGGGCCAGTTGGCAGAAACCAGTTTGTGTGGGGACCACAAGACGACCTGTCTGAAAACTGCTATCGGTGTCTTGGATATTCACATGTGCCAACTGTTGCTTTATTCATTACAAAATGCAGTTGTTATTGAGGGAGCTTCCTCCCTACCTCTTTCTCTCATCAAGTCTCGTTAAAGAGGTGAAGAGCCTAGGACAATTCATGAGCAGGAGTCCCAAAC
This sequence comes from Scolopax mira, assembly GCA_004320125.1. NCBI lineage: Eukaryota > Metazoa > Chordata > Aves > Charadriiformes > Scolopacidae > Scolopax > Scolopax mira. The sequence goes on along the minus strand of BJBW01010424.1, from coordinate 124,640 downwards.
AGTTGGGGGAAACACAGGCCAATAAGCATGACAATATCTTATATAAAGGTAGTAAAGTTGCTATACAGAGCTATATGTTGCTCTATACGTTACTATTTTTTAAATGAGAATAATTAAGATTATGTAGGGGGTGATACATGAAGCTGACACTGCAAGGAAGTTCACTTTTTTTCCCAACATTTCAGTTCGGACTCTAGCTGAAAGCTTTAAAAATCTTATTTTTTAACTAAATTCACGTTGTCCTATCTACCAATCCCATTTTATCCTCCTAATGGAGAATGATGATTACACATGAAGGAAAACCAGCCGCAACCAGACAAAATCAGGTAGGAAAGCAACTGTGAATGCATTGATGAGCTTCCGACTTGCTGTTCAGTTTCCTTACTGCTCACCTGCTTGCAAACACGGTGCAACCAAGGTTGCTCACAGAAGGAGCTGAGGAATTTTTACTCGTGTTCATGCATATATGTGTGTTTTTGTGCCTCATGATATGTAACCCAAGCCCAGAAACCGCACTTGGCTCAGGCAGGCAAACACACAGCTCAGGCACCGCATTTTCATGCAGGACTCACTGCCTGCTATTCATAAATGCCTGCATGGTCCCAACAGCTTTGATAGGAAGAATATCAGGCAATTCCAATCAAACACATCAACAATATGTTGATAGTGCACAATTTTTACATGGAAACAGAAACCCACAACAAATAGAAGCTTCCAGTAACAACAGAAGTTCAGCAAAGATCCTGTTTGGATGCAAACATCATTAAAAGCAGAACACACGGGAAACACATAAGGTAAAACTTTTATTTTCCAAAGTGTAAGCATATCCTTTAGCATAATTTAAGTAATGCGTTGCCATTGCAATCCTGATTGCTACAAAGTTGAAGGTAAACTTTTTGACTGCACCTATTGCACACTTTCTCCACAGCTGTGTAATTAAATCCTTCTCCTGTATCAAGAGATTGTTCACTGTGATTAGCTGGTCTGTAAAAGTTCAGTTAAGTAGTTGACTTAATTATGAAAGATGCTCTTTGTTTGCATCATTCTATTTTATAATCTGTGGCATATCACTCCAAGCTTGCGATTTCTTTTTGGCCAGTTCCATCCATGATGGCTGATCCGGAGCAGCGTTACTGGCTTTCTTGAAGTGGTTTATCTCCTCTTTATCCACCAGTGCTGGTGCTGGAGCTACTGTGAATAAAACAGATGAACGTTTTATGTTTGTGTGCTGTGCAGCCCTACAGCCCGGCTCTTTCATTAAAAACTTCCCGTGCCTTGCCCTGCTGCAGAAAATCTTTACATTTCGCGTGGGAGCTGCTTCTGCACTACATTCCTGAGGCAATAACCATTCTGTGCTCAAAAGAATACAGTCTTTTTCTCACGAATAACATCTTTTTGGTCCCTAAACTTACCAAAACCAACATGATGACCTGTATTCTTTGCCATATCCTGTGTTAACACCCAGGCCAAAGAAGACAGAGTCTTTTCATTACTGAGAGCATTCACTTGTGAATTCCTCCTTTACCCAGCACCCCTCACTCACAGGAATTTTTTACCTTCCAAGCTTTCGCCCTTCTTTCCAATTTTAATTTACCAAAGATATCTGAAGTCGCTGCGGGAGGACTAATGGGCAGAGGGTTTGTGACACATCATTCCAGCTTGCCAAGGAAACCACATTGAAATCGAATGCTATTGGCAATAACACTGCGTGCATTTCACAATTTACACTGGGGTAGTGCATGTGGGGCCCCGTCCTGTGAAATGGCCTAGCACTCTCATTTCACATTGCTTCCAACACGAGTTTTGACTCCTCTGTCATCAAAGCGGTCAAAAGAATATGCCACTGAGTAAAACCCCAGAGGTGAATGCTAAGAAAACAGTTTGCCCTTGCTGACATGGGGCTGGGGAAGAGATTAGGATCTAGCCCCTAGTCCTTTTCCAGCACGCTGAAGCAGAATTTCTTCTGACATGGTTGTGAGATAACAGCCTATATTTCAAGCATTTTATTTCCTACCAGGGACATAGTGTGACAGGGAACTGGTTCTCGGCAGCAGCTCCTTCACTTCAGACTTTGTCTCTTTCCTCTGGCCTTCAGAAGTGATTTTAGGTGCTAAGTGTGAAGGTTTGCTCCACTGCTGCTTCACTGACCCCTAGGGAATAGAGAGGGATAAAATCCAAGTAATGCAGAGAGAAGGAGACCAGTTTGGAAGGACAGAAGCAAAGGGAGTGGATGTGGTGCCTGTCACAGTCCAAAGATCACATGTGTTCATCACACATTGGTCCCAATCCTCTCCCTTGAGCTGATACTTGTTCAGAAAGCTCCGGTGATTTCATGTTAGCACCCATCATACTCAACTTTACAAATTAAAACAGCCCCTCTGTATCTGTTATTCATAATGGTATCCATGAGTATGTCATTACAATCTTCAATGCAACTTGCATTCCAAGCCCTTTGCACACCTCTACTAACACGGGAATAACATTTAGGATATAGGATTTGGAAACAGCCTTGTTCTCTCATGTTTCCTTTCCACCTCCCAAATTTTGTAGGTTGGGGCACTGTATTTTTGGGCGGTTGATGGTAAATGGATTTTCCATAAAAAAAGAAATCAAACACATCCTCCCATAAATTTTGTTGCCAGTATCAAAAACTACCCTGAAGTGATAATGCCTGGTGCCATGTGGGAGAAGGAGAAAGTGGGAGTAGTACAGTGGCACCGAGCCTCACACGCTGCAGTCAGGAGCATCTTGGCAAGTGCCTCTGTTAGCTGACATAGAGAAATAAAATGCATGGCATGAATTTCAGGGAACTTTGCCAGCTAAAAGCTGGAGTTTCCTATTCTGACACAGAAACTGTATTTTGGGACCATTTAAACCCTTGGTGTTTTAAGCGCTATGACAATGTTGTGCGTTTTTGCAGCTCATAATCTTGCCCAGACATTTTATTAGGTATTATTTCTTGTTAATCTAACCACTGCTATTTTTCATCACCCAGAGATCATCTTGTGTTTCCGGCTATAATACAGCTATCTGTCTGGGTTTCTAACGGTACCATCTGAGGCAAGAAAGTAGGCCATTTGCACTGGGAATGCTGTGCTGGAACAGGACACACACATGCTCCTGCATCAGTGCAGGGTTCTTGCTGTGCAGGAGGTGACCGAGGCAGCACTCGCCTGCTGCTGCCTCTGTGAGCAAGCCCAGTAGCAGGGAAGCCTTCTTGGTATTCTGGATTAATACCAAGTGCTTCTGCTGGCACAGCCCTGTCATCAGGGAAGATCACTTGCTGCAGGTATCTCCCTCTTTTGCATGGGATCTTTGAAGAGGCAGCGTCAGCCCATGTTCATGGCACCACCTGGGCACCAGAGTTATCCATATACAGAGAACCAGAATTTATATCTTGGGCACTGCCTGTAAGTGCAAAGGTTATTTTTATTTTATTTTACTTCTCAAGGCTCTAAAAATTGTTACCTAGGAGCTTCTGGGACCGAGCTGTTCATTCAGTGTTAAATCAGTCATGATGTATATGATGTTCAATGAAATGCTCCTCTTAGAAGGATAAAGAGACTGCATCCTCCTTTTTGGGGATAGGTTAGCATGCAATACACAAAGTAGATCTGGTAATTATGTACTGGGCACCCAAGAAATTTTACAGACGTCACATAGCTCCAGGATTTCTTGGAGATATAAAATTACGTATCTGAACAATCAGAGGATTCTGAATCTAACATATTTCCAAGAGCTTTTGTGATTATGATTATATTCATTAAGATATCTGTAATCATTACAGCATGACTGGTAATATAGCAGTAGATCTAAATACTACTACAGGAAGGTGATACAAAATTTGTGTTATAAGTACCTCTGTACGTTCCTTCTCTTTATTTTGTTTCTCTGTATCTGTCTTAACATCAAGAGCCACGAGTTTTTCTCTGTCGAGTTCCTGCTCCTGCTGCATGCCCCTCTGCTTTTGCCTTGCTATGGAAATCCAGGCTGGCTCTGCAGGATTGTCAGGATCTCTTCCAGAGTCTCCAGCAGCCATGGGGGAAGGCACGCTTCTCTCTGTTGACAGATTATTTATGTACATGGTTATATGAAAGAGAGTTGTAATTAGCTTCAGCTCACACTTGCTCGATACACTGATTGGTCTCAGGATGTGTGCCCAGCCTGGGTAAATAGGAATTGTGTTTAGTTTGGTCTCCAGAGAGCAATCTTCCTGTGCTCACTGTCTTACGTTACCGTTCCACTGCTGAAAAACTCTTTGCATTCTTGTTTGGCTGGAGTCACAATGTCACTGCCCTGACGTGAGGGAGCATGAATCACATTTCATTAAACTACCCATTTTCCGATGTCTCCCCTTCTCCTCCCTCCTCCCATCTGCTTCCCGGCCCTTAGGGACAAGGCGATTCAAAGGTGGACACAGCTGGACCACGCTGTGGCCAAGGCAACCTCCACCCCCCCGGGGCTGTGGCTGCCCTCGGTGCCTGCTCGTCCCATGCCCACGCAGCAGCAGCCCAGGCCTTGCTCTGGTTCCTTCCACCAGGCCTTCCTTCCACCCCTCTCGGAGCAGCCTCCCTCGCACAGCCCCTCGCTGTGGGTGACTGAGCACCCAGGGCACTTGAACATGCAGAAATACTGCAAAATCCACCAGGTTAATTAATTCGCCATCTTTTGACATGAGGTTTACTTTGTCAGTCCCTTTCACCATGCTCTACCGGAACTGAAATGTCAGTGAGGCAAGAGGGAAAAGACAAAAAGCCCTTCCTAGAATAAAAGGTCAGAAGTGGTACCCTGCTGTCCTCACAACTGCTACCCAGGGACAGGCAGTGCCCAGAGGTATGGGCAGGGGGGGAAGTAAAATACCCTCTATTCAAATACTCTGTGAAGGGACATCCTGTCTATACAGTGAGCAGAACTGGAGCAAGAGCAGAGCCTTAGTTCCTCCCCCCTCCAGCCCCCACTTCTTCATTAGCTCACACTGCCCCCAAAATGCAGTTTTCCAACTAATGTGGAGCCTCTTTGTGGTTTAAAAGAGGAACAAGGACAGTACTAACACCCTTAGAGCCATCTTAGAGTCATGAAAGATGATTTAACCTTTCCCAGCCATTTTTGGCCACTAATGTACACAAATTTATGGAAAGCTATTTCAGGGCAGAGTTAAGCTTCTCATCCTCAACTCACGCATCGTCCTGCCCCTAGAAGCTTGGTATCTAGTCAGCCCCGGAGTCCCTCTGGGCTCAGCTGCTGTGCTGGTGTAGAGCTGGGCCACCCAGCCACAGGACCCAGCCACAGGACAGTGGAGCTGTCAAGTGCATTTCTGCAGGGCTGTGGGCTAATTTAGAGAAACATAGCCCCAGTGAGGAAAGCAGGCCAGAGGAAGAAGGCACATTTGAGATGCCTCATGAAGGCATGGGAGATGGAAGGGATGACACTCTCCCAAGAGCTGGAGTTGGCAAACTCAGGCACGTTATGAAAGCCCACAAACTTTCTTTGCTCAGGGATTTTCTCAAGTCACTCACCAGAGTCAGATGAGTTATTTGAGCAAGAAAACATTGTAAAGCCTCTGTCAGCTAAAAACCACAAACAGAGAAAACACACATTTTGCTTTAAGGCCAAAGCAAGATGTTTTGCCAGCTGATGCCTGCATTTCCCTTCACGTTCACCTCATGTGATGTTGCAGGGAAACAAGTCAGAAAGTCCAGCTGTGCAAACGCAGCATAGTAAATCCCCAGATACTGAAGGAGCTTCCCTCCATCTTGCATGACAAGTTACTCCAACTCTCTGCATCCCACCTACACACCATCCTTCCACACCAAAAGCTGTTCCTCCCATAATCTTCTTTTCCCTGGCTGCCCTTGCTTCATTTTTTTCTCATTTTACAACATGATAGAGAATGAGACTGGGAGAGATCTCAAGATGTCATCTAGTCTATCCTCCAGCTGCCAGGCAAGACCAGTTGCAAGATCAGTTTCACATCAACTGTTTCCTGACAAATATATATCTAACCTGCTCTTAAAACCCTCCAAAGATGGGACAGATCTCAGCCTTCCTATACAGCCTATCCGATGGCTTGTCTCTTACTACAGGTAAGAGAAGGGTAAATTTGTGTAAGTTACATGTCTCTTGCTCTAATTTGAATCCGGAACTTCTTCCCCTATACACTATGGACACAAGCAGATTACTCATAGCCTCCCCATGGCAGCCTTTTACGCATTTGAAGACTGAGATCAGGTATTCCTTTTTTTTAAAAAAAATTCTGATTAGTCATATTCTCTAGATCACTCTTGCTTTTGTAGGCATTGTCCTAATTTGGTCCAAATCTTCTTCAATATATGGTGCTCAAAACTGGTACGTAGCACTTGAGATGAAATGGCGTTAGCATCAGCTTAAGTGGAAGGACTACCCCACTTCACCTGAGATGGTCTCCTGTGCACATCAGTCAGTATGATGACTTGCTTGCAAAATTATATTATTTGTGTTTTGTATTTAGTTTGTGAGCTCCAGATCGTGTTACTTCCCCTCTTCCACTCCCTGTTTGTATCTGTGCATTGGATTATTTTTGCACACCTAACAGAACTTGTCTGTAATGAATATATTCTTTTCAAACTATGTTTCCACTTTCTAAAGATAACTCTGATTTCTGTTACTGTCCTGCAGTGTGCCCACAGGCTTTCCAGATTGGTAACGCCTGCAAATGTAATAAGCACACACTAAATTCTGTCACCCATGTCCTTAAATATACTGAATAGTGTCAGACCTAAGATGGCCACCATCTAATATGACAGTGAATCACTACGTGGCACTCAATAGCTTTGCATCAACCCAATGAATAGCCTCACCACACTGTATTTATAGGAACATCATGATATTTATAGCAATGCCCTGTGATACTAGTTTTCATTTGATTTGACTGCTCTTGACCAAGCCATGTTGGTTGAAACTTATGTCTTCATTATCTTGTAGACATTTAGAAATAGCTCAATTATTCCTTTCAATAATTCATATCAAGTTAAGCAGTTTATAACACCCTTTCTCCCTCTCTCTCTTCTCTGTCTCACCTCCCTTCTCAAGAAGTGCAACCTTATCTTCTACATTTTGCCAAGATAACCACTAGCAGCTCAAGGACTGCTAGCCTGTCTTCTGTGAGTATCTTAGGACAAAATTCATTAGGATCATCCCCAGTTCCTCAGTAAACCCAGACAGTTGAATTGATGCGATAATTGCTGGCATCTGACACCACATTCTCTCTTTTGCTTGTAGGCTATGTCCTTGAATCCATTTGCACCTTTTTAGGTTGTGAGCAATTTGGGCAGGACCTGTTAGTGCACTGCCCAGTAAAGCCAGGTGCCACGCTTCATCAGTTCCCAAAGCACTACTGTGATACACAGACTGACTGCCACTACCGAAGGTGACGGCAATGTCTAGTCTTCCTCAAAGGTGAGGATCCCTCATAAAGTAGCTTTTCACTTTAGTTACCTTCTATCTGGATTAGTCAACTTGTTTTCCTTGCGTCCTGTAACGAATAACCATCCAACAGATAGGCTCAGAATTATGGAGATGTTTCCCCATTGAAGCCTCCCCATGCCCAGCCAGACTCATCCTGTAAATTCATCCCATCAGACATACCTCTTCCCCCCATGTGCAGGCCTCTTCTCATTCCAGAGAAGACTGGGCAGCTTCTTTTCCGTCTGTACAGCTAGAGACACACCACCACACACTTCCTCACATCCTTTTCCACCACCTTTTTACCTTTCTTCACTATCTGCAACCCTGAAGGTCCTTTTCAATCTACCCACCATCTTTCCCATGATACAGGGAACCCGGCTTCTGCCCTGATGTTTCTAGTGATGTACTTCAGTCTCCGTGATTCAAAATCACCCCTTGTGTTTTGTCCCATTTTCCCTGTCACACCATGGGAGCTTTCTGTAAACACCAGCTGAACCACACATTGCTCTTCCTCTGCTCCCACCACGTAATCAATACTGACAAAATGACTGCTATGCCCAGGCTCTATTTACTGCGCTGCACATAATGGTCTTATTGCTACCTGTGTTCCTGTTTCTCTGTCATCCTCATGGATTTAAGATTCACCTTTCTGTTAATTTGATGTGCATTGCTGAGCAGAGCAGGGTTCCCAGTCCTGCAGTGATATGTCTGGAGGCCACTGTTATAACAATGTTTTTCATAAGGCAGATACCCTTAACGAAGGCATCGAGCGCTTTGGCTCTTCAGACAGTTCTCCCCGATGAGACGCCAGACATCCTACTCATGCCAATTAGAAGGCAGCCAAATTAGAGCCAAGTATCATCCCATAAGAGATGGTATCAGAATGCTCCTGTGATAGGAGGGAATAAAAGCTCTTTATCATCATCTTTAATGATGTTATATGTATCTGTGCGGGCCTGACTTAGGACAGCAGAGTAGTATCACCTACAGAGGATCAAGAGATGATCTGCTTCTGGGAGCTGATCTGCTTTCTTGTTTCTTTAAGCAATTACATTCTGCCCCTGTTCCTGTGAGAGTCCTTGCTGCAGAAAGTCAGGCAGGCAGGGGAAATGCCTTCTCTTCAGCAAAAAAACATCAGATGCAACCCCTGCAGGATTTGCTACCTCATCTGCCAGCCAGAATTACTGTAAGGAGTAAAAGAGGTGTATTCACTATTCATTATCTTTCCCATTGCCCAGAGGTCCTTCACATCCTCCCATCTCCAACTAGAGAAGATTTCTTGGCAGTATACATGCACTGTTGCTCCAACCAGAAGGATGAAAGGTGGTGAAGTAATCCAGGAGACAGTACAGTGAAGTAACTTGGCAGTTTAAGGTGATTTGAGACTCTCCCGTGAAGCTCTTGGTATTCTGAGGGGCACCAAGAGGCCAAAAGCTTTCTCGGGAAGCGACTACTCACAAGAGAAGTGCTGCTTGCATATCTTCCTCAGTTCAGTGACTGTCTGGTCACCTTGAACAAGCCCTCCCTATCTTATCTCATCCGGTGATGAGGTAGTCCATGTGCTTTTATGGTTCACCACCTGGCAAAGCACAGCTTTTCAGGAAGCAGCTAGCCAGAGCGGAACCAAAAGTATTCAAAAGCACCATCTAATTCCTGCTTCTACTGCATGTCACATGCTAGCACATGCAGCTAGCACAACAGTTCCCAGCTGGTAAATGTCACTTTTAGGGAAACAAAATAGCATGAAAAGTAAGGAGTAGCATCATCCCTTGGAAGCTGTGTGAGTTTGACAGGCCACAGCCACCCCAAATTCCCTGTGTTTCACTTCTTTGGTAAAGCAGGGCTCAGCCTCTTGCTTTTGTGTTATACTGGAGAGATTTTCTGAGTAAAACTAAAATCTGAACCATAGTCTTCAGTTCTCAGTACAATGTGTTATTTTAAACAATATGCTATTCAGCTTGTTACTTAATAACTTCATAAGCCAATAAAGGATATTGCTGGCAGCTATTTGTCTCCTGTTCACTCAGTTTTAACCTTGTGATTGCATCTTTCCCTGGTTTCCTTGCAGCTGGCTTTGCCTGAGGCTTTTCAAAAGACAAGCGAGCCTCTTCTTCTCTTCCGTCGGGATAAGTCACCAACAATGGGAAGATACCAAGTCAGAACTTGTCAAGCTGCTCTGTGCATAATGTCACCATGTATTAAAGCTAGCATTTAATATAGGTTGCCGGGGTCTTCTGCTGTCACTTGAAACCTCACCCAGAGGCTGCTGAAGCCCTCCCTTCACCTCCTTTCCCACAGCCACCCAACACACATACCCAGTCGCAAGACCACCCATGCCATCTGTGTTCTTCACCATTTTGGCAGCTTCCAGACCGAAGAGAAGTCCCTGAAGCCAAGTGAACCACAGCCACCTGCTCAATTCCCTCACACAGATTGGGATCACCCAGCTCTTTTCCACTGGCTCCCTAAGCGGGGGAATTCCTCTGCTGCAGCCCCATTAAATGCAGGTATCTGTTTCCTTTACTGCCTTACTAAAGCAGGTATCTGTTTCCTTTACTGCCTTACTAAAGCAGCTTTTTTTTCTCTATTTATTTATATTTTTTTCCTCAGACTAAAGCTCTGATCTTATAGATTAAATTCTTCTGCCTAAATATTGTGGAAATGAATGTGTACACTTCCGATTGATAGCTGGATATTATCCTTTAATGTGTGTCAAAGTGATTGTGTGAATAAGAAGATGAAGATAAATCATTAATCTTTACGTACAAAAGGAGATCTGTGATTGACTTGTTATTGTGCATTGGTTTGTGAAAGAGAAAAACACACCTATTTCTGTCTATTGGCAGACAGATATACTCGATGTATTCAACGTGTATCTGGGGGTGTCTGTCCTGCTTGTATGGATAACCACATTAAACACATATTGAAACATTACCCTGAGATTTAAGCATTGATTTTTTCTTTTTAGAGAGAGCCTCCAATATTGTACCCATTTCCTTTAAATCTAAAAACCTTTGTGTGCACAAAATATAGCAGAAGCTCTTTATAACATTGAAATCTTGTACCTGAAAATGAGCATCTTATGCCAGCAAGGGCTGCAAAGAGTGGTTACTCCTGCCATACATCTGTGCAGGCGAAAGGTCTGAGGCAGAGTATTAGAGACTTTTGAAAGCCATACCTCTAAGAGCAAGCAAAGCTAACTTGTGGATTCCCTGCGTATTTTAAAAGCAAACACGCTCAAAACTAATCCAAACAGCTTTACACAGGGAGATAACACCCCCCGGTATACAAGAGTGCCATTGTTTTATAACAGTGCTTATGCATGCATATTTAATTCCACATTGTTGTATCTTTGCTCATTTATAAAACACCAGTAATTTTAAGAAAGACCTTACAAATGCATGTGGTGTTTTGTATATCCTGGCCTACATATTTCCCTTTCTGTATTAAGGCACTACGTGCATTTGTGTCAGCGCAGTATTCTAAAAGATTCAGCTAAGTATTTTGGATGTTTCTTTCTTCTCTAAGCTGCTCTGAGAGGGATTTGACTTTTGATTGGATCTATACCACCGATGCCAGGAGAGTCTTTTTGACATAAGAAAATGCTATGTTTGCATCAAAATCTATTTTGCTGCTGGAAAACAGCCATATTGCAAAATAGCCTGACACAACTGAAAAAGAAACTTCTTTGGGAAAAAAAAGACAGCTGTAGCCAAGACAGCATTAAAGCAATGTCTTTTTATGTAGAGAGAACCCTTTCTCTTGTAATTTCAGAGCCTATATTTGCTAGACAATACACACCAATTTCATTCACTGTTACATTCACTGTCATTACCTGAGCTCGTTCTCTCTATTCGAGGATGTGTCCCCACTACAGCTCCTCAGTTGCTGATTTTTATATATCCTAATATGCACATTCACACAGGTATTGCTTATGATTTTGCTCTTGTAATAACCTGTTTGCATATGTTAATTGTTCCTGCTCTTTACAGGATTTATAGCAAAATATATCAGCGCCAAACAACAAAGACTTGTCTTGCAAAGACTTCTACCTTTAGTTCCAGAAACTTAAAAATTAACCATTCTGAAATGAGTAATTTCACACAGCCATTAAAGAACTACCTTGCAGCCCAACAGAGGCCACGAAATCCCTCACTAGTTCCCAAGAAAACCTGGAGAGCAGGTACAGTGCTTTTGCTCAGGGTGGTAAGCCAGCATCCCACCAGCTCTGCCCTTGCCTTTGGTACCAGGAGTGCTGAAAAGCTAAAGACTGAACTGAATGAAGCAAATTGCTCCTGCTCATCCCATGACACAGCAAACTGACTTTTTTGAGATGAGTGTACATGAGAAGGGAACTGCACCCCCTTACATCAGCATTTCACAGCTTGTCTGCCTGTTCAGCACAGGGATTTCCTAACATGCAGTGGGAAGAAGCTCTCTGAGAGCATGAAGTGTTTCCTGACAGTGACCAAAGGGCTGATGAATTCAAGGACTAGGATGAGGCATGGATGCCCGCATTAAGGGCAGCTGGATTCAAAAGCAAGTGGGTGTCCCAGCAGATCAGGAGGCCTGAGATGGCTGGTGAGCCATGTGATCCACGAAGGACCATGCTGATCGCGCTTGTCAGATTTCTGCTGCCAGCAGCTGCAAAGACACCCTCCCAACTCGCTGGGCTGAGGCAAATATTTCAAAAAGCTTAAAATGGCATTTGGGCAGGGCTATTGCCCCACTGAGACATCATTGCATCCCATGGCTCTCCTACATCTTGGATGCAAATCCCCCCACCAAGCCTGGTGTGATGCCAGGGCCACCAGGTTCACCCACGACTTCAGGTGGTCAGCTCAGGCTAAGGTGGCAATTTAGCACAAGGAGGTGGTTGGTCAGATGCCTAAGGAGGTTCTGCAGTGGGATAGGAAGGACCTCATGTGAGTTTGGACCAGACTGCTTTGTACATAGAATTAAACTCTTTCTGAGCCCTGGCGTGCCCACATATCAGAACCCATTACCAAGCAACTCAAAGCTGGAAATACAGGGAAAACTGTGGCAGATTTGCTTAAAGGTGACACAAGACGACCAATGAGGTAGTAGATAAGGAAGATGACTAATTACCATTGCAGGCCAATCGGAACCACCATGTTAAGCAACCTCCTTGACCTGTAGCCCCACGTTCAAATTCCAGGTCTGTGAACCCTTGTCAGGGGGACTGGGGCGTAGTTCTCACCTACAGACCCTATTTTGCAGAGGAGAGTCTGCACTCATAGAATCATAGAATGGTTTGGGTTGGAAGGGACCTTAAAGATTATCTAGTTCCATGGGCAGGGACACCTCCCACTAGAGCACATTTCTCCTGTTGTAGGATAGGGCCTGGCGGCTGGAAGATACCGCGCTGTATGGAAAGATAAGGGCCCTCTCCTTACGGCTAATAGAAAATAGTTTATAGTTTGTGATGCAAGCAGNNGAGCTGATGGACCGGACGACCTGGGGTTGGTCGCCGTGCTGTTCCTGAACCAGGTCGCCACGCCTGTCTCAGGCAACACCATCCAGCCTGGCCTTGAACATCTCCAGGGATGGGGCATCTACAGCTTCCCTGGGCAACCTGTTCCAGTGCCTCACCACCCTCAGTGTAAAGAATTTCTTTGTAGTATCTAATCTAAATCTAGAACGATTATATAAAATCCAGAAATATTATATAAATATAACCAACTACTTCCCAGGGCAGGGTAGAGAGGAAAAATGCCTTTAAAGAGAGCACTGACATCATACGGAGAGTGCTTGTCTGCATGGTGCAGGGAGGCTCTGTCTGGATGGCTGTGGGAGACTCTTCCAGCTGTGGAAGCAACGAATCGCCTCCTTTATGGCCACTGGGAGGGCATAAAACTGTAAATGTGGCCAGAGCCCTGCAAAAACATGACAACTGGAATCTGCTGTTGCTCAGGGTGTCAGCAGGTTGCCTCTAGGGCCAGGAAGAGGCTTTTATCACCCTACAGGTCAAGTGTTCTGCTATGTCCTGAGGTCTTCTTTGGGTTGATGTTCTCCACTCTGATGCTCAGAGACTGACCCCAGCTGGAGAAAACCAACCATGGAGGGGAGCTCTGCAATGGCACAAAGAAACCTTTTCATTTGCTTGGCCAGCATCTCCTCCCCACATTTTTAACATCAAACTCGTGACCAGACAGATTCAGGGCAGGGAAGAAGTTTCTCCCACATATCATAAGATCTAAAGACTTCTTTTTTCCCTTTTGGCTGTTCTCTGAAGTGAAGAGCAGAGGTCTCTTCCTAGAACTGCTTGAGCATACTTCACCTAACTTATTTACTGTCATTGCAAAGACCTCAGACAGTGGTGCCACTTCCCATCTTTTCTGTTCTCTGCCTGTAGCACACAATGTATTACTCTCCAGAGGACTGATTTTTCTTTAAACTCTAACCCATTAATATAATACAGACAACAGGGTGAAATTTAACAATCTGCAGTAGACACGATCTTATGTGTCTTTAAACTCCAGGAAGCTGCAGGCTAGTTAATTTTTGTTTTTAAACAAGGAATGAGTAATGATAAAGATGGATAGATGAATAAGCAAAGCTCAAAGGAGACAACAAATAAATGGCGTGTTGAGCATGCCAGGCAGTTACTAGTACTTCTGCCTCAATGCTAGAGTGAAAAAGAAGGGCTAGAGGTCTGAGTCACTCATCCCATGCGGGTTATATATGTGCTCCTGGCTTTTGAATTGCCATACGGCAGCTCTAAATGGGGACACTTGGTGGCTTGAAATTTCTGTTTCACAATACATGCTAACACACTGTGGTTTTTGAGTGTCACTGAACATCCTTTATACAATGCCCTGAAATGCAAAAATCACAGGCAAACCCATCTTATTCTGTCTGCTACTTCTTCCCCTCTGTCCTTCTGATAATCTTTTCATCAAGGGAGAACCAGGGAGCAACACCACTGTCGGCAGAGCCGTCAGTCAGAGGTGTGGTCACCACACGTCACCAGTGTGGTGATTGACACAACAGGGCTGCCTCACACCCTCTCACAAGTAAGGTCATTCCTTGGAGGTTAAGGTAACTTTTTAAAGTATTTGGAGTCTTACCAGGCACTTTACAAGGATTTGACTTTTTCTCCAAGTCTCTGTCTTCATTTCTGGATTCAGGAGAGTGAATAGCTTTGTCCTGCTTCTCCTTGTTTGCAGTAGTATTTGGAACGGTTACGTTTTGCAAGGCTGGCTTTTTAGGCAATGGAGGTTTGCTACTAAGCTGTTCAGACGACTTTGCTTTGGGTTTGATGTTTTCATTTAAAGAATCACCAATATTTGTATTGGCCGTTTTTTTGATCTGTGCCTTATCACCTCTTAGGAAGGAAGTCGATCCCTCGTTTTCTAAATTAAACTCTGCACTGTATCTTTTAGTCTCTTTTGATTCTGGTGATGAGTTGTCTCTATATTTCAAGGACAGTGAGGTGGATCTAAGTTTCACTTGAAAAGGAGTTTTATCTTCACAGCTTGGCTGATCCTGAGATACCATGGAAGAATCGCTTGGCACCGGCACCGCATCGACAGCCAGAGAAAGGCAGCCAGCCAAAATTTCTGCAGGTTGGCCCGTGTTCTCAGAGTCAGACCCTGGCAGCAAAGTCTGCTTTTTGTTGCTACTTTTCTCCTCCTCCACTTCTGATCCCTTCTGCGAGTCTTCGTTCCACTTCTCGTTTCTTGAGGAGACTTTTGCTTTGGACAGGAAGAATCCAGTATTTAGCAGGCTTTCCAACTCTGATCTTTCTGGGAAGTGTAGGCTTCTGGTCCTTGGTCTCTCCCGCGCGGAGGAAACAGAAAACTTTCTCAAGGCATTTAGTCCATTGGCTGCTTTTTCAGCTTTCTTCTGTGAAAGTTCCTCCTTGTGGACCACTGGCTGACTGTTCTCCTTCCCAGAAGCAGCTGCCTCTTGTGCAGCCTTTGTTTTCTCTACAGAGCAGGAAACAGATGATCCCATCTGTATTGAGAAAGCAGGATGTGAAGCATGGACCGAGTCCGTGCGTTGGAAAGCACCTATGGAAAATTGTTTGCTGGACTCTGACAATACAGCAACCTCTTTCTTTGCCTCTTTATTACTGGCCGTTTCCACAGGTATCTGACTGTCCTTTTGTATATTTTCTTCTGACCCTTCCAAGCAAACAATACTGTTCCTAATTGAAATATCTTCTTCAGATGGTATTTTATTTACTGAAAACACCGTAGGAAGCTCCTTATTTTCTTGATTGAAAATATCGATTGACACATCGCTCACTTCCCCAGACAACAAAACTGGTGTTTCTGAGGAATCTTCTTGCTTTTGTACTTCTCTGTCTGGACCAGAATAGGAAGAAGTTGCAGTGCCTTTGCCTTCTAACAGCAATGGGGACTCAGACTTCACACACGTTGCCACCAGTGTTGGTTGGCAGCCCTCCGGTTTATTCTCTGGTAGCAGGGCTTCCTGTACAACAGCAGGCTCAGAAGTAGGCTGAGTCATCGCTGGTCTCAAAGCAGGGGGAAGGTCCTCAGGCATTCTGGGCTTTGGCCAGGAAGCCACATCCTGCGCTGCAGCTGTGCTGCATGGCAGTTCTTGATTGCTGGGTTTAAATACAGCATCTGGCAAGTCTGTCTGCATCTCCTTTTCATCATCCTCTTCTTCTTCTTCTGGGGTACAGCTCAAATCAGTCAGAGATTCAGACTGGGTCCTCTGCAAGAAAGAAATTCAGAAAGCTCCATCACCATGTACAGATTCACTTTTTTTTCTTATTCATCACTGCGATTACAACCAAGGTCTTAGAGAGGAAGGCAATACTTGGCTCCAATGCTGAGCTCGCTGTTTTCTTAAGCTACATACTGGATGCTTTTTTAGCTAAGCAGATCATGGAATAATGTATTTAACCAATATAAAAGCCATCAGTGACAGTTCCTTCTGCACAACTAGTGCTTTCATGTCTTTGTAGATGGGAAGTGCATCAAAACAATGGCCATTGGACTGTCCTTGGCACTTGATTCCCCAGAGCATACTGGATATGTTGTATTGCTCTTGGGCAAAAAGCAGCATTTGAGAGAGAAAAATCTGTTCCTTTGTATTTTTGCTACTACATACTAGCATTAAAAATAAAACAACCCATTCTTGCATGACTCTGAAGAGGGAAGGGTACATAGAAGTAAGAGCAAAAACCTAACAAGTCCATCTGGTTATGAAGCTCGATGCCAGCTGAGTATCTACCCCCATATGGCAGTCCTCTGTCTAACCCCACTGCCAGACAGCAGTCCTTTGTGTAAAAGTCTTCTTTTTCTTTCAAGAGTTAGACTATTTGATAAAAGTTTATAAGTGCGTATGTAGTTACCTGTGAGGTCTTGTGATTAAGTTTCAGGTAAGGACTGGCTAAATACACAGGATTATTTGAAAGCATGTTATTAAGCTGCTGAATAAGCCTTTTCATATGGTGCCTGCATTAGCTCACTGTAGTTGGTTGGGTAAATATATATTTTGGATGTAGGCCCTAATTCTAAGAACACAAAACTTGCACTCTGAAGATACTTTTAGGGTTCTTCCAACTTCTTGTTTTCAAAGTGCAATTGCAAAGCCAGAGCTGCAATGCCACCTGCATTCACAATCCATGTACACAGCAACGTAAAAGCAGAAGACATGAGTTAGCCAGAAGCAAGGTGCATGGGCAGAGTCAGGCAGGAAAACCCTCAGAATTGTACTATCAAAAGATGTGAACACCCTCCACAGAAAACCAGGAGGGCTCAGTCATCTGCCTCAGTTTATAGGCAGACCGGGCAAAGCAATTGTATTTTGGTAATGATGTTACAACGGAAGAGGAGGGTTGACCAGTGAGTTACTGCTTTACATAGTTTTCTAAATAACTGGCCTCATCATTGTGCTGCTCGCAGCAATGCTCTGCTGAGCCCAAAGATCACTCACAGATTTTGGAAAGTACAGAATATCAGCAGAGTAATATTTAGAGATAGAGGGAATAATATTCCTGGTGTTAAGCAAGCCAATTTAATGGCTTCAATGTGTTTAAAACATTGACAGAAACCACAAACAATAAAGCACCAGTAACAGCTGCAAACTTGAGTCCTAAAAAGAGAAGAGACAGAAGAAAAATAAGCTATGCTCTTCATAAGATATGACAAAGAATCAGATAAATGGTGTTTTCTTCATCACAAACAAGATACGAAATCGTACTGCGTAGTAAATTTAAGAATAAATTGTTACATAAACTGCTTCATCAAGAGTTAACAAGTAATCTCATAATATTTAATCTGTTCTTAGTGTCTACTATGGATACATAGCCTCAGCAAATAACAGCTATTAAAACTCAATGAAATACCCATGCTACAGCCTGACTTTTCTTATCATATCTGAGTTTAAAATACAAAGTCCAGTAAGAACTTTCTGGTTTTGAGTCAAAGGTGATACTGTTTCCACAAGTACCTGAGAAAATCTTCTCATTTTACTGGATCTCTGGTTCCGGGGTTTTATTAAAAGCTTGTGTCTAGCAGCAGAATTATCCAAGCAAGCGGAAAGTTCAGGTGGAGTGTCAAAATTGGCTGCGGGCGAGATGGTACTGTCAGATATCTGGGGAGTTCCAGTTTTAGCACTTCCATGCCTAGGGAACAGCTGACCGTCTGTGGAGCAAGATCTAGAAGAAGGACCTAATGTAACCTGAAATAAAACAAAACAAAATCCCCAAATAAAGAATCAAACAAGGAAACAAAGCCATGAAAGTAACAATTCTGCAAATAAGGGGTCATGTTTATTGGCATTTTAAGGTTGCCTCTCTTTCTTTTTGACATCTCTTGAAAATACATTGCATTTCCTAATGTTGCATGTGGAGTACTGGTGTGAGCAATTCTGCATTTTTAGCTGTTTAAATATCATGCTATACTGTCCAGAGGGAAAGGCCAAGTCACATTTAACTAAAAAGATCTAAAGAAAGATCTAGAACATGGCCAGCATGTTCTAGAAGAAAGATTTATAAAGAGTACTCAGTTACAGAACCTAAAGGACCAGTTTCCTTTCTGGGTCTGTCTTCCAGCATCTGTGTCTAGGTTCCTATGCCTTCCTGTACATCATCAGGTCCCTTCCAACTCTACAACACCCTCCTAAAGACAGAAGACTCAAAGATCAGTGACGCTGACACTTGAGTCAGCTTGCATTTTCTCTTCATTTACTTGTATCTGCAAAATAGCTAGGGAGTTTACCTGAAATGTAAAATTTCATTTGTAGATTATTCTGGGGAAGGAACAATGGACAATTCGTACTAGCAGCCAATAACCCATCTAGAAACAACTCCTGAATGCTCCAAGGTATACTTGGAGCATCCTATATACATGGAGTATACTTGGAGTATACTATATACAAGTATACAGTATACTTTCACAAAGCTGGAAT
The DNA here is from genome assembly GCA_004320125.1 of Scolopax mira. Lineage (NCBI taxonomy): Eukaryota > Metazoa > Chordata > Aves > Charadriiformes > Scolopacidae > Scolopax > Scolopax mira. Next base: position 105,788 of record BJBW01010424.1, on the reverse strand, counting down.
CCACCTTGCCTGTGTGCTTCACCAAGAACTACCCTAGTAGTTTTTTTGCTGATGCAAAAAAAGAGACTGAAAAATTTATGAAAAAATTACTCCAAAAAAGGGTTCTCCCTTTCATTTGGATCCAGTTTTTGCAAATAGGCAAAACGGTATTTCCAAACTATCTGTCAAGGCATTAACATAACCTCTGACAACTCATGACAGCACTCCTTTTGTAGATTTGCAATTCTGGTTCATTTCATTAGAGGAGCTTTCCTCCTCTGTCATGCTTTCTTCTGCAGACTTTCTTCTTTCTTCTTTTTTTCTTCTTTCTTCTTTTCTTCTTTCTTTGGAAGTGATATTTTACTGGGGGGGGGGGTGGTGGTGAATAGAAGAAGGTGAGGGCAGGAGAGTGTTCATTTTATGTAGGGAGAGAAAAGCATCAGTGTTTTCTGCAAGTAGAATTCTGCATTATGCACTACAGGCAAAGCTGCTCTGCAGTGTGGTGAGGGCCCACTATGGCTTCCTCAATGGCGAGGGGAAAACTCCCACTGATTTTAGCGGAGGCTGGATCCACAGCTTCCGACCATGGTTTCTATTTAAGGAAAAAAAAAAAAAAAAAAAGGTAGCTCAGCCATGCTGAATAATGGTGCTTTCATTAATTTTCACTTTACAGTATCTGCAGTCTAGTACTCAAACATGACTAATATACAACAAACGATACGTGGCTGCATTATACATTAGTACCTAACAGTGAATACATTGACATTTCAGCTCCATGATAAAGATGCAGCACATGTTCTCTTTCAAGGCACGTCATTATTTGCCTGCCTTTCTTCCGGCTTCTGCTTTTCCTCAAGAACTTTGCATGTCTTCTCGTTGGCAGTGCTCAGTGTTGGCCACTACGCTGGAAAATCAAGAATCTGGTTTGCTACTTAAATTTTAGCAGCCCGAGTGAATGCCAGCTCTGAGCTGGCTGCAGAAGTTGCCTGTCCCATGAAGTCTGGCTCTGGTGAAACCTGCTGGAGGAGGGAATGGCTGACAGGACAGCCTTTCTCCAAATCTCATGTGCACATGGCTTAGTTGTCCTTCAGCTGATCATGCTGTGGAGGGCACAAGGTGGAGGGCAAAGAGGGAGCCCCATCCCCAGAGTCCAGATGGGACAGTTTCATGGAATTTCGCTGAATTTTTAAGAGTTGGAAGGGACCGTAGAGATCATCTAGTCCAACTCCCTCACCGAAGCAGTATTGCCCAGAGCTAGAGCATGTCACTCAGGACTGCATCCAGGCCAGTCCTGAAAATCTCCAAAGAAGGGGAGATTGTTGTCCCTTTCTCCCTTCTTCGATCCAGGAAAGCTTCCAAGGCACAGCAAGGTGTCACTGCTGCCCAAAAACCTCAGGGCTGCACTGTGCAAAACTCCTCAGCCCTGCGAGCCCTCAGACTTCTAGGATCAGGGATTACTCTCCGAAATGCCAGGGAATAGACCCTGCGGTTTGCGAGGAAAGCCTTCAGATGGGGCTAATTTTGGGTTGTGTTCTGAAACTGGAGTACAATGAAGAGAGCTGTGAGCTAAATAATGAGGCATGTGGAAAAAGCATGAGCTTTTGAGGTAAAACCGAACAAGTTTTATGTTCTATAATTTTACATTTTAGTCAGGCCTCCTCTGACTCTCTGAAATTAATGGCATATTGTGGAGAAAACTGCTCGTTCTCAGGATGATAAGGCTTTGTATATATTACGGTTTTGTATATATTGTATCCATTTTATTATTTTCTTTTTTTTTTTTTATTTTAATATTAATTCATCATTAAAGTAGTTCAGTTCATTCTAAACTTCTGTATCTCCTTATCTCTTCCTCTCCTCTCATTTGGGGGAGGGGAAGGGCCATCTGTTGGTCTGGTTGCAGTGACTTCGGCTGAAACCAAGACATACAGTCACCACCACGTCTCAGGAGTCAGCGAGTGAGTCAGAGTGATGTTAATGGAACAACAGGGAGCCATAAATCCTCCTTTAGCAAAAATGCATCTGGGCTGGACAAAGTTACAGCGAGCCTATACCCATTTTCAAGAAATACCTTCTTCCCGTGTTCTGTTATATTTTTCTTTAAAAGTATTAAAATTTCACTGCATAAAAAAAGTTTTTCAAACAGCTTCATATGGAATCTAACAAGTGTGGCCAGAAATCTTTGCTGAGACCTGCTGCAGCTGGCCTTGAAATATATTTTGCATAATTACCAAGGAACAGTGAGCTCAGGACTAGTTTCTCTATTTCCTTTCTGCAATTCCCCTCCACCCCTCCTCCTATTTCTAGGAAACGCTCTTCCTTTTACCCCCTGTGTTGCTTCCACGGTGACTCCAGCTGCGGACAACTAAAAGGGACTCTTCAGAGCCTTTCAAAACCACCCCTTAATCAGCCAGAACAGCTGGCTGCTGATTGAAGAAAGCCATCTATTTGCCTGTACTCAAGTCCTGAAAACATCACTTCAGCAAAATTCACAGCTCACATGAGCTCACGTGGCCAGACCTGACTGAAGGCTGAACCTCAGACACCGAAGCAGCAATATCAGCCACTGTCATTGGGCAAACACTTTCTATGTCAGTGCGAGGTGACCTTCTACTTAAGGCCATGAGATGGGCAGGTATCAGAGGATCTAGATTTTGTTCACGGCTCTTCAACAAGCTTCCTCCCTTATCCTATGCATGTAACCCAAGCAGCTTTTACTGTCATTTGCCCACCTTTTAAAAAAAGGGATACAGTTTCAGTGTCTAAATCTGGTTGGCTGTGCCTGGACATTAAATCATGTCTGTAAAGTCTGCTAGAGGATGTAAGCTATTCTAGAGGGCTTAATTATTATCAACGGGAGATCACTTGGTGTCAGAATTATGTTGATAAATAATCATAACTACGTTAGAAGGACAGGCATTAAAACAGCAAAGCAAACAGGTAGGCATGCAATTACATACATACAAAGGGGTTTTTTTTGCAGCAGATGGGCAAGAAGGTAATATTTATGCCTTATATTTATTTAAAAGACTACTATGAATAATTGCTTGGCCCTTAACACATTTGGCAGAAGTTACCTGTTCTTCTTCTTCACTGCCTGTTCCAGCTAAACTCAAAGAGCTAAGGTGCTTGTGAGAGTCAGAGAACTGTGGGATGGAATGAGGAAGAGATTCAGTAAAAGATGACAAACAAGGTGGATATATTTGCAGAAACCATCTACACAAAGTGCACACAGATACTGACAATGTAAGTTGTTTTCTCTATAGTCTTAAGAATTAGCAAGGACACTGCAAACATAAAGTGTAAGACAAGCAGATAAAGCATGAAATAATGTATAACAAAACTATAATTTAAAAAGAAAAAAACAGTTCCAAATTCTTTTATGTTTCTTTTTCTGATGACAGCCTAGAAAAACATTAAAAAAGAGAGCTCTCTTATCAGCACATTGAAGGGAGAATACAGATTTTTCAGTTTTTTTTTTTCATGCCTGGCAGCTCTCTGTAGTCCTTAAAAACACCCAGCATCCCCATGCATGCTCATAAACACATCCTCTCCTTCCTAGTTCTGCATTTTCTGGCATGACACTTACATTTTAACAGGAGCAAAGACTCTAAGTACTGTTTATACAGACAGATAGCATTTTCCCATTTTGAGTAAGGTATTTCAGGCACAAAGTAGTAATACATATAGCAAACCAAGTAATTTATTCTGCCTTCCACACATAGGTAAAACAAGTCATTAAGACTGATTTTTGTCAACACCAGAACTACTCACTCTTGTTGTTGTGCCTGGATATAAGTTTTCAAGTAGCAAAGACACTTCTGGAGGGCTCCTGGGTAATCCATCATCTTCAGAACTGGTCCCAGCATCCTCTGTTCGCTTTGCATAAAGTCCAAATGGAGGTGGAGGTCCCAATTTCATGGTTGGCTGAAGTTTCAACTTCAGCATGGTATAGAATACATTAGTACATAATAGTGATGGAGGTTTCCCCAGTACATTTTTAGCTCAGGTCAATGAGTTACTTTTATTTTAACTTCACAATTGAATGATCCAGAGCAAAGGATATCTCACTTCAAACGTTCTCTTAGGGAGCCAAGCATCCTACCCATTTTTCAACTATCATTTAAGTAGGACCAAGATATGGTACTGCCATCTAATTAAATGCGACATTTAACGTAAGCTGCAGAGAGATATTACTTACTAATGAAATGTTCACCTACAAATATTATCCCAAAAAATCAAGCCTGGAAAGGCTCCATCCATCTCTTGCGTTTGAAAAAACTCTGTTGTGTAAATTACCTGTAAAGCTCTAATCCGGTCAGAAATGTTTTCTTGAGAAAACACTCTTACTGGCCTTGCAGGCTCTTGCCCAGTCTCAGGGATGAAAATGCTATCATGTGACAAAGCTCTGCTTCCCATAATGCCTTTGTGCGTCCTGGAATAATACAACAAATGAGTGAAAACATACAGATGCTTTTTGCCAGTCCTATTACTCTTAACTCGGGTGGTCTGTGGAACATGAGTGGAAGATACATGCACACAGCACACAGCACACATGAGATTACAGATTTCAACATGAACACAATGCAGTCATACAGGCTAACACCTAGGTAACACCTTTAAGAATCAAACAAAAATTTGCAAATGCTGTTTTCTGTAACGTTTACAAACTGAATTAGGGTTAAAGAGAGTTTAACCCTGGCCATTGACTTGTACCTTATGGAAAAGCTACTGCCCCTTGGCTGGAAGCCGGCGTCTGAGCGGTGTGACCGTGGCACAGGCAAGCCCAGGTGCAAAATGAGGGGAGTTGACATAAATGAGCCTGTACCTGAGATGGTACCTTCTTGCTAATGTAAGAACATGCAAATGACTGACCATTACCATAGGAAGAAAAAGTACTTTTTACTATTAAAGCCTGCGGTACAGCATTTAATGTATCTCTGCCCTGAAGGTCATCAATAAAAATATTCCAGGTAATACAGTTCTCACATAGAATCATTTGCATAAATCCTTACAAAGTGCTTTCAAGGTCCCTGAGATTTTCCCTTAGGAGCCTGGGGGACACATTTTTTCATGGATGCTGTTTGTGTCTGAGAGGAAACAGGAGATGCTCAGTGGGTAGCTTCTCTCATATCCTGTTTCCTACTTTTGATATGGTATGTAACTTCTTTTGCAAATGTTACATTTGGGGCATGAACATCTTTTTTCCTCATTGGGATGGTACAGGAGACCTATGGGCAAAGCTGCTAGGAAGTCTCTTGTGACCATTTTCCTTAGCTTAGCCCATAGCCTAACTGAGCAGGGACCAGGAATGCACGCACATGGCATTTCTTCTGGGACTCCTTTTAAATTTTTTAAATAAGACAGCTATAAAATGGCAAACCAGAATACAGAACTGTTTGGGTTCACATAACTATCAAGTAAATTGAACAGATATTCTAGAGGAATAAAAAAAAAAGGAAAAAAAAAAAGACAAGAACTGTGTATTTTTGGATCTTAAACGCTGTCATAGGGACAGTTGGGAACATAAACAAACATGGCAGAGAGTAATATTTTCCTTGTAATGGCTGCTATAAATATGTTTGATAAAACAAAAGCAGGAAAAAGTTGATCTGTATTCCTGCTGCAGAAGGAAGGAAAGTCTACTGCTTTTGCTTAATGTGTTAGAGACATTAGAAGAACAATTTATCTAAGTGAAAATGTGATCTCTGCAATGCATCCAAGGTCAGACAGATCTATAGCAATTTGCAAAGTGCGTGCCAGTCAGGGCTGTGATGGCTGCTCAACTCACCAGCATTTTACAGAGGCTGCAAGGGCAGCCAGATGAGCAGCGTTGTTACACGTGCACATTTATCCCAGCCTCATCCCAGCCAACCTTGGCTTTCTCTTTCTAGCAGAGGCATACCTCCCAGATGTTCAGAGGAGGTAATCTAGATGCCTCCTCAGATCATGAGTGCTCAAATAAGTTTTCCTTCCTTTCAAAGAATTTCCTGGTCTTTGTCTGAACAAATATTAAGAAACAATAATGTAACAACCCTGCAACTAATGGCACAGGAACATAGCCAAACCAGCCAAAGATTGCATCCACTCTGACACGACCTTGTTGAGCCAGGCACAAGGGAGAGAAAATCTGACCATCCATGTCTTAAAAATATATTGTCAAACAACAGTGCTGTAACCCACTGTTAGACTTGGTGCTGCCCGTCCGGAACTCCTGGGGCTTCAAGCTGTACTATTTCCAAAGCCACAAAAGACAAAAAAATAAATTAATAATTTCTTTTGGTGTTTGGCGCTGCCTGGTGGCTGCATTGTATAACGTCGTTTTAAATGGCTGGGATGCTTTGCCTTTCCCATCCCTGGGCACAGCATCTCCTCGCCTGAGGACTAAGGAGGCTTGTTCTGAGAGGCACATCTACCAATGCACGAACTTGCATTTTAGGCAGCCAAGGGGGTCTCTTCAGTAAACTTGGAGAAGTTTCAGGAACACATTAGACCAGGGTTCTCATGGCTACCTGTCAGTAGTGGGTAACGTTTTTGGCAATGCCTGAACAAAGACAAGATTTTCAAAGGCAGCCAGATACACAGGCTGGTATTCATCTGATCTAACTTCAGACATTAAACTACAGATACCTACATCCAAGCTGGTCACCCTGGCTCTCTAGAAATAGACACTTCTAGAGTCTGGTTCATCTGAACAACTTCAGATATCTACACAAGAATGGTATGAGCTTTCTTAGTAATGTTGACTTTTCTCTGCTGATTATAAAAGGCAGCTGGTGACTAACTTAGATGCAAACATTTGTTCCTTGGTCAGAAGAATCCCATGTATACAGAGGAAATAAAGGCTTCACAGGTTCTGGTTCCTGATGATTTCAGTTGGAGTCATCCCTTTATCCCTTCCTATCCTATCCCCACAGCTTTCAAAACCTGGCATAAATGGTTAGGTTTCTAAATTTCTTTAACAAACCTTAGGAGATACATCTTAGATGCACAAGACAATTGTAATAAAATATAAGCTGAATAACTAATTCATTTTTGAAGATGGGATTTATTCTTTTGAAAGATTCATACTTTTGAAACAATAACCCAAGGCTTATTGATGATTAAATGAAAACATTTTTAGTTATTGTTTCTTGCCACACTCCATCCAATTCCCTTTCAATTTGCCTTGCATCAGCCATTTTAATTTGTGCTTTCCTGAAAAAGGCAACTGTTTAAGAATGCAGCATTCTGAACCACAGGAGGCAATTTTTGTGTGTCTTTAATCTATAAACATAAGAGCGGTTCTGTATTTGTTTACCAGCCACAGTCCAAAGACTTACTCGAGTTCGTCTTCAGAATCATAATTAATGTGAATGTCGTGTGAGGCTGCAACATCACTCGTTGACTGGAATAGCTTCAGACTGCTGCTCCCAGAAGGCGTTTCTTTCCTTTTCTTTTTACCAAAAAACTTTTTGAAAGATTTGAACTTTGATTTTTTCTTTCCTGAATGAAGAAACATAAAGAAGATGCAACCAGCAGCATATGCAAGTTTTTGGAACAATAATAATTCTCTCATCATTTTTTCATAAGTGGATTTTTTCCTAGAAGAGGCAACACAGTCTGCTCCTGCATTAATGTATTTTAAGACTACCCTGATAGCATGAAATTACTATTATCTTGGGGAATGGATTGCAATGTTTATGACACATAAGAAATAACCTACAGTGTAGGATCTTTCCTAATAGAGTTTCTACATGCCTCTTGAGATAATTAGACTGTGAAGAAAAACTTCAGTATTAACAGCCTGGGATATAGAGAAGAAATTACAACTTGGAAATTACAACTTGGAAACCCACTGCCTTTGTTCAGCAAGCTAAATAGTGAAGATAAAGACAATGTTGTTACCAAAACCAATTTAAATGTAGAAAAGGCTTACTTAGGTGGAATGTGCAGTGTTGGGAGGCTAATACTTATATAATGTCAGTTTTATAATACATCCCAGAATATTTTGAATGCTAATTATGAGACTCAATGGATCAAAAAGTATTAAACAAGAAATCAAGCAATAATCTTGAAAAGCAATGCTAGCCTGCTCGGTAAGGAAAGACCTGAATTAGGATCAGTTGCAAGCCCCATGAAGAAACTACTTGAAATGATATCAGAGTTTTGCACAAGACATCCCAACAACTTGTGCCTGTCCCATATAAGCTGGCACGATAGCACTGTGAGGCAACCCTGTTGGTGTTTCATTTCTCATTGGATCTTGTTGGGTAAAAAAGTTAACTTTGTCGCAAGATGCTAGGAAAATCTTATTTCAAGCCTCTGGAAATGTCAAAAATATAACAGCTCTTGGAGACAGGAGGAGAGAAAGGGAGAATGCATTCCCTAAACAGATTAATTTCTTTGATACAGCTAAGGCATTGAAGCTCAAGGAGTCACAGCACTTTTCATTCACTGGGGAAAGGAGCAATTCTACCTGAACTGTCCTCTCCATCTCCTTCAGTCTCTCGCGCCTTAGGGTCCATTATCCTTGAGGAATTCATGTGACAGTCGCTAAAGGAAGTAGAAAAAGTGTCAGTCGTATCAACAAAATAATAGTACTTTGGTACATATATATATACACACACACAGAGACAGACAAGTTACTCAAATTTAAAAACATAAAATAATATACTATAAATATGCTTTATATATAAATACATAGACAATGTCTAATATGTCTAAATATATGTATTATATTTATATATAAATATATATAAAATATAAAATATAAAAATATCCCATAAGAAGAAGCGTATTAAGTCTAAGTTATAATAAATTCCATAGCATCTTTTCACTTTCATAAGACAATAGTACATTATGGTTTAGTTAACTGACTAGGCTCTCCCGACTGAAAATTGAGTTTGATGAGATTCTCAAGTGCTTCTAAAAGCATGCATCAGAGGAGGTGGGCTTCTTGGACTATCCCTCTCTGTGCCTATTCAGGAGCACAGACAAAATGTTTTTGTGGTAATTACAGCATTTGGGTAACGTACAAATAATTCTGGAAGCAAAACCTCACTTTGCTCATTAAGGTTCCTAAATTAAAATGTATTTCCAAAACTGTACGTGTACCAGGCCTGAGGATAGAGTATCTGTAATTTAAAATGCGTTTTCAGAGCAGTAGTCTGTCTGTGTTCTCTTTTCTTCATCTGGAAAACCACAATTTCTAGGTTAAGGCAGAATAAAGTAATGGATATAATTGCCTGGATGGTGAATTAAATGTGTAGAATAACTGCAGAATAACTCCCCCATCAGCAAGACCCACATGCCAGCTGTAAAACACCCCCTGCCACCGTCCATCAGGAAATCAAAATGGGAGTTAAGCACAAAGATGAGGGAGAGCAACTTTTGGTCAAGGGCATCTGCCTTATGTAAGAAGAATTAGGAAGGAACCAGCCCTAGATAAGAACAGACTTGGATGTTACCATACCTATATTTTCAAAGTAAATGCCTGATGGGAGATAATAGATAAATACGTATTTTGCACTGTGACATATCTAGTCGATTATGAAATGGGCTCAGGGTGTTGCAATAGCAACAGCAGGAGTGCAAATCGATACCTTTAAAGCCTCAGCTGTTACATGCATGACCTATAGCATCTATAAGCTATATGCAACCAGAAGTGGGATCCTACAGTCTCTATATATAGATGCCACAGCTCAGATCCCCAGTGGGGGCCCACTGGCACAGCTCTGCTGCATCCAGCTGCACTCAGGTGAGGGAGTATTTTTTTTATCAGCATGTATATATGCCATACTTTGCCATTCTGAATAGGAAAGCCACTGGGGGATAAATACTCCCATAATGGAAATGATAGTTTGAAACATGCAGGCAAGTATAAACATTCCCTCTGGCAAAATCCAAGCAGATAATATGTTATATTTCTGACAATCCAAAAATGTGTTGTCCCATCTCAAACCTTAGCAGCCCATTTTCTAGAGAATAAAAGAGATTTATGAAAAGGCTAACTCCATCATGATGTCAGAGAAGATTTGTGTGACTGATGTGTGACGTCTGAGGTCATGAGGAATGTTTCCACTGGGTGTGCCAAACATTTGGGGACAGCAATACATGACCAGGGGTGTGGCATATATGTCCTCGATTAGGGGAAACAGAAAGACACTGAACCATGATGAGCTCTTTCCTTGCCAGCCACGCGTCTTGAAGGAAGGTCCTCACACAGCCATTCTTCAGCTCTGAAGTGTTTTTGCTGTTTCCTAAGGTTATTTTAAGAATTACTGTGTCTTTCCAAGAAGTGTCCAAGATCTGGTGAAAGTAGCCTGCCACCGCCATGCTTTTTTGGGGATGTTTCTTGCAAAGGTCCAGCACGGGGTACAGTGCTGGAGCCCTGGCTTCTGAGAAGGAGCCAGGTCCCTTGGCCAGGTGCTACTGCTTCTGCAGGGGTCATCCCTGGAAGGCTCCCTGGTGTCACCTGGGGGAAGAGCTGCTTCACTGTGGCAGAGCTGCTAAAGAGATCCAGGCAGTGTGAAGGGAGCATCTTGTCTGGGCAAGACAACTTGGGAGTGAAGCAGAAAGCAACCTGAGGTAAGGGTCAGAGGTACCCGGGGTGAAGAAGACACTGGGCACAAGCACCAGTACCCTCTGCCTCCTGCACAGGAGCCTGGAGACTGATGGTCCCAGCAGGGATGCAGTTATTTTAAAGAGCAAATACATTAAAAAAACGTTCTAGAAGCTTGGGTGAGATGAGGGATATTGTTTTCACAGTGGGGGGGACTGTAAATGCATCTCACCATGGCATGCAATTACAAGGACTAGGGCACTGCGTGGACCTCTCACTGCCCAGAGCTTGTGAATGGGCGTATCTTGGGTTTTCAGTTCAAAAAGCGGGTTTCCAGCCTGAAGCCAGGGTTTGATGTGACTCTCCTGGGCCCGTGCATATGCATCAGGAGGAGAAGGAGGAGGAGGAGGTAGTGGCAGCCCTCGCCACTGTCGCTATGTTGTGCAAACACAGGCTGTGACGAGGACCATGAGGCACGGGCGCCCGCCCAGCACCAAGGCTACAGGAGGAGTTTTATGGCTGCTGTTACCAAGGGAAGGAGATGTGTTTGTGCCAAGAGACAAACAGGCACCTGCTTCCTCCACCTGAGGATGGCGGAGGGGGTCGGCAGGCGGTGGAGAGGACTGGAAGGAGCTGCAAACCGCTTGGCAGGCGGCACACTGGTGGCCGGGTTTTCAGAAAGAGGCTCAAACAGACTGTTTTTTAGCAAACCTTGATTTTAAGCAAGTACTGAAGCTGAGACTTAGACATTTGCTTGAGTGTTTTGCTGAGTAGCAGTTTCCACCGGAGCAATATCCCAACACAGCACAAGGAGATACTGGCCCCCACTGAGCATCCTATGGCTGCCAGACGTCCCTCTGTACGGCTCTGCAAGTGGGATGCTGCCCCACTGAGGGTTGAACCAAACCTAGCTGTAGGCAATTGCATTCATTTCTACCTTAAAATTTACAATGACATTTTTATTGACATGGGGGAAAGATGTTTTTCCTTTTAAACACCTCCTTTGCCAAACACTGTTAGAGAAATGCTGGTTTTCACCTGCTCACCACCCACCATGAGATAACTCTATTTTCTTTCCCAAATATATAAACTCAGAGAACTGTTATATCTATATCTCCCTTTTTTCCTTCACTGAAATGTATTTTTAAAATACCTTTAGGCAGGTTTTCAATCTTTCAAGCTTTTTCCTCAATGCCTATAATAAAAACCTCCAGTAATAATATACCCATTGTGGGAAAGATTCAATTAACATGTGATACTTAAGAGCAGAAGCCAAAAAAAACCCCAAACAGAGGCCAAAGTTTACCCTTGGTATGACTATAACCGTTTCTTCCCTGAAATAAACAGAGATTTGAGTGTCTGCTCTGGAGCTAAATTTTATGTTCCTCAAAACTTTAAGCTTAAAATCGATGAAAGCCTACAAGTTTAATAGCTGTGCACAAAATGCTGACACCATCAGCAGCTTTGAGTCACGTCCACCAGCACAGGTGCTATTCAGTGCCCACTTACACTCGGATCCGGAGGCTGGGCTGCGGAGCTGGGCTGCTGAGCTTTCTCGTTCCCAGTTTCCCTAAGGATCTGCTGAAGTCCATCACTCAGTTAAATCACCCTGTGATCTGAAGACTCAGCAGGATTTGCATCCTAGAGGAGCGGTCTGCATCGCTTCTCCTCTGTTAGCAAGGGCAAGATTTACCACACCGCTGGCAGACGGACTCTTTTATGTGTAGTTCTTCTCACAGCAGACTACCAGAGTTACCTGGTTTATCAATTTATCATGAGCTTTTATAGGTCCAAAGTGTCTGATGATAAATTGCTAAATACTACACAAGCTTATAACAGTATTTTTTCTATATTGGACTTTTCCCAGCAGAGACTTTTTCCACTTTCCTTCTTCCCACAGCCTTTCTAGAAGAGTGAAGATACAAGAAATACAGCTGAGACTATGTCAAGGCAGAGAATAGAGAGGGAATATGGCAACACACGGGTATTTATCCCCCTTCCTATCCCTCCCAAATGTCAGCACATTCAAAAGTGTGTATCCAAAAAAATCACTGCTGAACTGAACGACGCCAATTTACACCTTTTATTCCTGTGTTGTATAAGAATATTCTATTTCTAGCAGACAAATTCCAGGAATTAAAGTGATCTAAAAAAATATGAATTTAGGGAAATTATTTCACATGAGACGAGTCCTTTTCTCTCCCCAATATCATGATAGGTACTAAAATTCCTACTGGTGTTACACAGCCTTGTGGAGTTGGAAAATAAAATTCTGGGGGTATTAAAAAACCTCAAATACTCACAAAGACTCCTCTAGCTCAGGTAGTAACCGAGCTGAAAACATCCTAAATACCAGAGGTGAAGACCGAGGCAGGTTTTCCTCATCCACCCCCTCTCTAAGGCTCAGACCTGAAATGAAGGCACCATCTATGGACCATGCAGCCTTTCATCCTGTCACATGGACTGCAGAAAAGGGACACCTTGAGGGAGCACACCCAGGGCTCCCACCGTGATCCCATGCCTGCAGCAGGCGCACCAGCAGGGCTTTCACACCTCTGGAGATGCTCCAGCTCTCCCACATGGGCATTAGCAAGAGCACCACCTGGACGCAGCCCCAGGACACCACACCTTGGCATAGTGCAGGTCCAAAAGCCTGTCATGATCACCTGCATCCCAAGCAAAGGTTTATCCCCGTAATTAGGGGAGACCATGGGCTGAAGACACTGTGCAACGGGGTATGGTAGAAGGAAGCGTAAGGGAGCCGGGTAACCAGCTTGTGAAGAGGAGGTATTCACAAAGCAAAAGAATCACTGCTGTTAAACACACACTTCTGCTCAGACCTTGTCCTACTAATACAGATCCCAACATCACCCCTGCTTTTGAGCTCTCAAACCGCTTTCAGCGCTCCCAACCGGTAACACTTGAGCCTAGCCAAAACTACATCTCCCACACTGTGCCCAATTAGAAAATCCTTTCCAGGAGTCATCTGTTATCTTGAGCTTGTGTTACTAAGATAAACCTCTCCACTCTTCCTTTTGCACCAGGAGGTCTAGGAAGCACAGTGATGTGCCCCCGAGCTAGCATGGCACATATGAGCCCAGGTATTACGATTCTCCATGTGAGTGAGACGCAGGTCTCTGGGAATCCAATTAGTTTGTATAAACACATCCAAAAAGCACACATAAAGGGACGTGAGAATTTGGTAACAACTGCAACACTATTTCCAAAGCCATACGTCTTCCTGCTTCAGACCTACTCCAAAGGAGTACAGATTTCACTTCTCATTCAGCCTCCAGCTTTTAAATCAAATGAACAAATGCACCTAAATTCATGCTTACATATATTCAGCCATTCTAGAAGCTTTACTGGGATCCCAACACTGTGACTGAAGGACCACCTTGCCTTTCTACCATATCAGCATCTACACAGGATCTGTACATATTTTACCTGTGACCCCACCCTTTTTGCACTATTAAAAATAATTTCCCCAGAGAAGACATATTTTATGAGAAAACTGCACTGTTCTCCTCTACTGAATCTATATAAAATGTAAAAGATAAACTTCACGCCAAACCAAGAAGAAAAACACTCTGCAACTTTTTGTATACAACTTTGGTTTTTGTTTTCAAAGTTGGGCAGATGATCCTCTCCTTCCACTTTGTTCAAATGTTTTGGATCAGTAAATGTATTACTTTGCAAAGTCTCTAACTTCATGCATTTTCTCCTTGTTTTAATAATTTAGTGCGGATGCTGCTAGCACCTACTTGTTTACTCTGACTGATGTCCATGGGGATGTCGACTTCAAAATGCAGAACTTTCACAAAAGGTTTGCTGTCTAAAACATGACAGTTCGCTATCCATCTTCATCACTCTCACACTGAACCTGGCACATCTTCCTCATCTTTTCTTATCTGCATTATTGGTTAATAAAAGGTTTTGTTTCTTTGCTTGTGGCTGACATTTTTCTCCAGCTAGAGCTACCCTTGCAGCGTGCTCTCACTTTATTAAAAAATCTGTATATTGTGCAACCACAATGGTGTGGTGAGAGCCTATGCACCACTCCTCATGCTCAGAGCAAGGCTGGCTGCAAGTAGCTTTGCTGCCAGCATCCTCTTCCTGGCTGCATGAGTCCTAGGCTGGCATCCAGGTGAGAGCACCCAGCCTGAACACAAAATCAGTGCCCTCCTCTTTAAAAATCTGCCTCTTCGGGATCCTCCCACCCTCTTCCCAATCTCTGTCAAAATGAATAGAGCTACCTGCGAGCGATTTGCCCTTTCTCTCAGAAGCGACTAACAAAAGTTAGTTGCACCAACACATAATCTCTTCCAATGCTGCTCTTTGTGCCAGAGTTTGCTATTCTCCACCTCCAACATCAATGGAGGTGGAGGCAGAGGAATAGCAAGCTGTGACACGGCGACCAGCTACCTATATCTACTGACACTCCACTGTCTCTCCGCAGCAGCCCTCTCCTTTGCAGTTCTGGCATCTCCCACTCAAATCCCCCATTGCATCTTGGGTAAAGATAAGGAGATGCCTGATGTCCCTGTGATCACTGACTGAAGAGACATCAAGGGATCTCAAGTAATGAAATGCCTGCTAAAAGGGAGAGGGGAGAGGGGAGACAGGATGCAGCTCACTGCATGGGCTCCCCTTCCAAGCCTTTGTGCAAACAGGGTGAGACTTGCCACAAACAGCGTATCCGACTTCACAGGCCATGACTGGAAAAACAGAAGAGGCAATAGGTGCATTTTCCCAAGCTTTTCAATGGCTTTTCTGGGTCTTCAGTTGTCTTTACTTGATCCCTTCACTGCTGTTGGGCAGTATGTATTTTCCTTTCTTAAACTCCTCCTTGGTGCATCTCTCTGTTATTCCAAAGACCTTGCAGATTCTCCGGTCGGATCCTCACCTGCCCTTCTGCTGTGCCCCTGCCAACAGCACATTCCTTTCTCTATTACAAGCACAACGCATTTCTAAAGGACAAGGAGAAAAAACCCTTCCTTCTCTCTCTCTGATAGACCTTTCTTCTCCCATTGTTTGTGAGAGAAATGAGAAACACTCCGTAAAATAAACATGCCTCCCAAGCAGCTTTTGAAGAGTGAGCTTTTGGGTTGTTGGCTTTTTTTGAAAAAGCTGCATTGCAACAGAATAGACAAACATGAGAGGAAGAAAGCACCACTGGGATTGCCCAGCCTGATGTCCTGGGGTTGTGCTGGGAATAGGCAGTTCCCCAGAAGGGTTAAGGCAACTCTACTTCCCTGACAGAGCTCAGTAACTCAGGGCTACACACCTTGTCAAAGGTCATACTTTGTTCACGGGAATAGCCTCAGTTTGTATGCTTTCTTTAAACAAAAAGAACCAACAACCAAGTAAACCAAACAACTATATGAACGAATTAAAAGGGAGGGGGGAGGAGCTTACATTGACAAAAGAATAAAGCAAACTCACGTGAAACGTCTTATTCCTATGGAGTAACACCTTCCTTCTTGCTTTCCATTCTCTATTTTTTGTGATTTAATAGTGGAGCCAGGAGATCTATTCTACCAACACAGAAAGCATTATTATTAGAGGGCCTGTTAGAGTAATAAAGACACATTGGCTCTCCTGCTTTCTCAGCACACAAGGATAATAAATGCACAGCTGTTTCACACAAAGACACAAGACCTCCCCTGGCCAACTCCCTACCAGAGATCCTCTGCTATACGAAGGAGCACAAACAGCTTGACGAAATATCAGAGTTTAAAGCTTGTATCAGCCACCTTTACTGATAAAACCACAATCTGCATTTTTAACTTAAATAATATCAAGTGTTCACATAGACTGCTTTGGATAAAAATGTTCTGAAGAAGTTAATCTTTTTTGTCAGGCTGATGTCACTCAGAGTCAAGGGTCAGTAAAGCATTAAAAATTCACTGTGCCTCTCCTTAAAAAGCAATAGAAAAGAAAACAAAATGTCTTGCTTTAGTTAGAACAAAATTACATTTGATTCTACATGTCACAGTTGCAATTATTCTTGAATTCAGCACCGGCAACATTCTGCAAGCCATTTCACAAAAATAATTACACAAGGTCTTTCGGTATTCAGAATGAGTACAAAAATCAACTTTGTTATAAGGTCTCAATGCCTTTAAATTCAAACATAACAGGCTTTCATTGATCGTTCCTTGCTTTTTGGAATCATAAATACAATAAATTGCCTATATACGTACACACACACATCCCCATGGTGTGGCAAAGAAATAAGGCTCACCTGGAATCACATTCCTCACCTGAGGAATGGTGCACTTCCATCGGCCGCCCCATCAATTAAGATAATGCAAGGGTATTCTTGTACAGTGCCGAGGTTAATGGGAGTTCAAGATGCAGAAAATGTTTAGCACTACCCAGTATGAGATTCTTATTTAGCTTTATCTGCTATTCAGAAGAAAACTCAGTGGGTCAAGTTAGCCAGACAATGAAGGTAATTGCTAACCTCAGAGCTGAATGTGGCCCAATTTTCATCCATTCTGAGCCCATTCATACTACATGTGGTATTTACTCTCAGCTGCATAACGTGTGGTGTAGTCAACAGTGTCATTTCAACAGTTTTATTAAGTTTCTTTAAAAGGTAATGACAAATCTTTTCAAATGTCAGGTTAATCTGAACACAGACTATACCTATATCCCAGGCCTACTTCCAAATATTTTGTCATTGATGTGATGAAAAATACAGTCTGGTCTGCCCAAACACAAGTAATGAGGAAAGTGCATGAAATAAAGAGATTAGGCTGTGCTTTACCAGGTTCCTCGGGAATTTCTGTGCTGGAAGGATGAAACAATTTGGATCATCTATGAACAATGTGCAGAAGAGTTTTAATATTGAATATTTAAAGTAGGAAAAAAAAAAAAAAAAAGAAAAGAAAGTAGGGAATGCAAAGAGAATTAATTAGATATTCTAAGAGAAGCCTGAGCCCTTCCAGGCAGAGATATACCAGCCTACCAGCTGAGACTTGCCAGAATACAAGCAGGTTGATTTCCAGGAGGTGCTCGTGGAAGGAGCCATCAGGGGCCCTCAGTCCTGAGCAGTCCCTTGGCTTTGCCTCAGTTCAGCCCACACCACGCTGCCAAACTGGCTGCAGTCATGTGCTAACCTGGAGTCACCTCGGATGCAGGGATAACAAGAAGCCATGTCTCCAGCCCAAGGACCGGTCCTCCTCCTGGGTCATCCTAGCACGAAGGAGCAGGGAGGATGGAGTGAGATCCAGATGGAACTGCAGGAGGGAAGTGGGAGGTGGTAGAGAAGGGGAGCATCTTCCCCTGTATTCCTTCTGCAATGCTCTGACTGCAGACTCGGTGGCCAGCTTCTTCCCCAACATCCACACAGACCATCCAAAAGGTACAGCCACTGTCAGTGCAATCTCAATCCTCTGAAATTTCCCCAGGGAACAGCGCTCACATATTTCAGCAATAACTGCTACCTTGTAAACACATTCCACATTCCTGTTGCATTAAACCCCGCAGGCCAAATGCAAAGCTGAATGGCCTCTTGTCTAACCATTGTATGAAGCTTACTCTGAAGCGGTACATGGCAGGCTTTTAATTGGGACGTACCTTATTTAGCTTCCATTGACCCTTCCTAATTTAGTCCCTCTCGGCTTTCAGTTGCTAATCATTCTCTGGAGCACAGGTAGGAGAGAGATGAGGCATGGGCTCCTCTCTCTTTCCTCCACTTGAGTAACACTAGGATCACTTTCAGAAAAAAGGGCATAAGATTTTTAACGCAAGGTCACAGCAACACATGACTACATTTCAGGTAGCAGGCCAGTTAAGTTGGACAGTCTTCCTAACACAAATAATCTCTTATGTGAACAGGCTGGATGGTTACTTTCTGACCATGCCACAATAAACAACATTGCTGAGTCTTTTCATCTTTGCTGGGAACACTTCTCCACGGTCTACAAGAAAAACACAGTCAGGATTTCACAAATGTAAGAGGCCTAATTTTTTGTCATTTACTCCCTCACAACATGAACTTGGAGACTTGTCATTCTTACTATCCATTCAGGACATATTTGTTATTTTGTGTTTGAAAGAGAGGAGGTATTTTCCTGTAGCTCCTCTCTCCCCATATACTTGCATGTCTGTGCTCCAAACCACACTCCCTGCTCCAAAACAAGGATAATGAGCAAATGGAAATAACTGCTGCTTGCTCAGATTCTCATTTTCCCCTTCACTCCTTCCTTGCAGCAATAACCTCAGTGAAAATAACCTCTGGCAAGTCACTCTGCACATTTCACCTCCAGTTGCCACTTCAGACTTGCAGGCTTTTGGAAGTCAATACCTCTGAACGCAGCCTAATAGATTTCCCTGATGCCGTGTCAGAAATCCAGAGCCAAGTCTCTACTGTGCCCTACACCACCTGCACAAGCCCACTCGTTCCCTTGGACAGGGAAGTAAAAAGCATTTGCATGTGCCAATTTGTCCAGGGCACGTGCGCTCATATATTCAGAAGATTATAGGCAAAAATAGCACATGCAGAACAAAATGAGGAGAAAGGACTGGAGAAAGTACAAGAAAGGACTGCTGAAGAGCTCAAATTTTCCCTGAAACTGCTTATAACACTAAGGGACATAGTCAAAGGGAGGGCTCCTGCTCCTCATCTATCCAGAGCAGCAGAAGAGTACACCACCAGTCACAGTGTCATACCAGTTGTGCATCCCCTCTCGTCTGCAAAACAGGTGGATCCACTGAAAGTGACAGCACTTTCAGCTTAAACTGAGTGCAGAAGGACAGGTGATAAACATCACTGTACAATACTGCTACTCCTTAGGTTTAATTTTTCATTTGTGGATGAGAAGCTCAACATGAACCGGCAGTGCACGCTGGCAGCCCAGAAAGCCAACCGTGTCCTGGGCTGCATCAAGAGAAGTGTGGCCAGCAGGTCTCAGGAGGGGATTCTACCCCTCTACTCTGCTCTCGTGAGACCCCACCTAGAACACTGTGTCCAGCTTTGGAGTCCTCAACACAGGAAGGACATGGACCTGTTGAAATGGGTCCAGCAGAGGACCACAAGGATGATCAGAGGGACGGAGCACCTCTCCTATGAAGACAGGCTGAGAGAGCTGGGGTTGTTCAGCCTGGAGAAGAGAAGGCTCCAGGGAGACCTTATAACGGCCTTTCAATATCTGAAGGGAGCCTATAGGAGAGCCAGAGAGGGACGGTTTATGATGAAGTGTGTTGAGTGGACAAGGGGGTAACAGTTTTCAATTGGAAGAGGGGAGGTTTAGATTAGACGCCAGAAAGAAATTCTTTCCAGTGAGGGTGGTGAGACACTGGAACAGGTTGCCCAGGGAAGCCGTGGATGCCCCATCCCTGGAAGTGTCCAAGGCCAGGCTGGATGGGGCTTTGAGCAACCTGCTCTAGTGGGAGGTGTCCCTGCCCATGGCAGGAGGGTTGGAACTCTATGGTCTTTAGAGTCCCTTCCAACTCAAACCATTCTATGATTCTCTGAATTTCCTAAGGAAACAATATTTATGGGACTGCACTGTCTATCCTGATCCATTTCTCTATTACCCCACCGCTTTTGAAGCTGTTGGTCCTTCTCAGTCGAATTCGCTGGAGAGATGCATCTCAAAGCTATGAAGCTCCTACCAGTTTTGTAAAAATTGGTGACTGCAGAGTTCCCACTGCAGGAAAGCAGGGAGAAAGCAGATGTTTGTTCCTCTTGCAAGTCAGCTGAGCAGCCAAGTACTCCTGCAGCCCAGGCACAGGCCTGACGAGCCTCTATGCTGGCCATTAGAGGTTACGGACGGTTCAGGGCATGGCAGAGAGTCAGGAGGAGAAGGGAGGGACTGAGAAGTAAAGTCCCGCAGAGAGAGTATGGTGGGGGATGCATACTGCAATGGGGGAGCATTACCGTCCTGGGGGAAGCCAGCTGCCATTTAGGTAACAACGCTGAGGTTATCGTGACACTGCCACTTCGCTTGGCGGCGGAGAGAAGAAAAGAGAGTGGAAGAGGCAGCTGCCAGCTTTTGCGGCTCTCTCTCTGCAAGACCTGAGATTCAGACCCGTCCCTGACCTCAAGTCATGCAGGACTTTCTGGAGAACATCATGGCGCTTCCAGAAACTGTACCAACAGAGGTACAGTTGTTCCCATTCATACCACTACAAAGCCTACTATGATGAATTTATGCTGAACGAGTTCGTACATATACAATGTTGGGATGACAGCCAGCCTACAGCTTCAAAAGGCTCTCAAAAGGGGAAAAACAATTGTTGGCACCTGCATTTTATAGAAGGATATACCAGTACGGAGAGATTAAATGCTTTTCATTATGTCCTCACCAGAGTGAGTCTGTCATGCAGACGCAGTGCTCAGCTCCAGGCCTGTCCTTGGTCCATCTCTGCTGGAGCTGATGGCACAGACTGAGGTGCCCTCTCTGGTCCAGGGCCCAGCTCCCCACGCTGTAGTAGAAAGCAGAATGCAAAGGGAACTGGATTCCACTCCCTGGATTTCCCTTGAAAGGGGTCCCACGGACCGCTGGTGGGGAGTACACCGAGAGAAATGTCCCCCTTTCCTACATCATCACTTGCCCTTAGTCTCTTCTCACTTCTGCCACTGGGGCAGAAACACTCTCTGTTCTCCTCTGAGCACTTCCCTTGTGAAACCCCTCATCGTTTTAAGATCCCTCTGGCAGAAAGCTCTCATGTGCATGTTTGTTCCTGGCTGTATCTCCCTCTAGGCAATGGAGAAAAGATATGCGGATATTAATAGGTCTAAATCGCCTTACTCTGAGGAGACACATCTCTGTGGAGGAGAGAAGGAAGCCAGGGTTATTTAGCAGCACATGGTTAGGTGCTTTGCATTCCCGACCCCACTGTCCTACCCCATGTGCCAAGTAAGCCCCAAAGGTTACACAGGAACCTGAAAATGATGTTTAAAAGGGGCAGAAAGGAAAATATCCGTTTTGGGACTTATCCCATTTGTCCCCAGGCTCCTTTCTCTGAATATACCATGAATGTTTTACTTCAGTACTCAAAGCCTGATGAGATGCAGGTTATTAATTTATGACTATGACAAGATTATTATGGTTAATTTAACATGTGCAGGCACTTAACTAACTACTGTTGGGAAATATTTGTCATTAATTCAAAAATTTCCTGCCTGCAATTTGGCAGATAGAGCGTGAGCTGTAGAAATCCAGCGTGACATAAAGAGCTCTCATCTGCCATCACCTTTACACATGACTGTAAAATACTTGAGCTCTGCCTGATTTAAATAAGCGCAACAAAATGTACTGCAGCATTCATAAATTAAAAGGCATTGGCATTCAGATGCTAGAAAAATCTAACTTAGGAGTATGATCTTTCAGAAGTAGGAAGAGGAGCAGAGAGGCACACAACTTCCCTGTGAAGAGCAAAAGAGACATCATTGGGAGAGAGGGTGGCAGAGAAGCATTCCTAATTAAAGCTCGGGAAGCAAAACTATGTAAGCAAAAGATCTTGTGGTAGGCTTTCCTCCTACCTCCTGTGGGTCTGCTGTGATCCCAACAAAGTCAGGTGGTGCAGCATAAAACCACTGAAGTGGTTTCATTAAGGGGCAACCTGTCTCTCAGGCATGGCCATGGCACAGCCCTCCAGGGCTATCCCACACCCTGCCCTGACCATCCCTGGCACGGAAACTCCCCACCTCCAACTGCTGTTTTGTTTGCTCTCCTAGGGAGGCAGGTGAAAAATCTGTGTATACAGAGCTAGTTACAGCAACAAATCCTAATTCATGTCCAAAATGGCCAGTCTCGTGGCACCTTTGAAGAGCCCTAGCACTTGGCTTTTTCTGATCCCTTGGGCAGGACCAAAGTAACAGAAGAGATGCTCAGCACCCATCCAGTGTCTTACATAGTGATTGGACTTCTGAAAACACAGAGCTAAAGAGCCTTTGTGGGCAAAATGATTTATCACTAAACTATTAGATGCATCCCATCTATCAGCCCTTCCCAGAGCAGGGGCTCCAACTGCTGGGCCTGTTTCAGTTCTCTCACACAGCGCAGTCTCCTGAGGAAGGGCATGCTTTGGAGTACACCAAATCTTTGAGCTTTCATAAAGGTTTTTCAAGATAAAACTTGGGAACATACTACCAGTGGGGACTTCCTGAGCATTCAGTCCCCTGTTGCTGCCAGCAAACACTCCAGTCTTATTTTGACAGTTATTCAATTTTCAATAGCCCTTTGGCTGAAATGCTATTCCAGAACTTTGATGGTTAGAGATTCCCAGACTAAACGGCCAGTCTATACCTGTTTATTTTTGTGCCAATACGATCTTTTCCTTGAGACAGCTTTTCTCTCCTGACAAGGGTATTTAGAAAAGATGTCTGTGTCCCCCTTCAGCCTTTATCCGCAAAGCCAAACAAGCCACAGAACCTAAATTTCCTCTGAGAGATAAGCTCTCCCTTCTCCTGGCTCTTTTACTAACCTTTCTCTGCACCCGTGCCACTCTGAGCTCACTTATTCTGGCAGCCAGATGCCCAGGACCGGACACTGGATCCCAGGTGGCTTCTATAGCTAGATGACACAAAGGTCACTCTTGGATTTAAGCTCCCCAGCTCCCAGCCAGACTTGCACAGGTTGGCAGACAGGCAGAGAGGAAAGCATTTACCTTCCACCTCTAGCTGTCTCTCTGCTGCAGAGTCCAAGGACGTGTCTGAGGCGTTTGCTATCAAGAAACAATTCTGTGTAAGGCCTATGTTCCGATCACTTCCTCAGACTTGGCTCTTTCCTGTGTTCAGCCACCCAGATCTCTGATGCTGGCTGCCAATACCAGACTACTTCCAGCTTCTTTTCAAACCCTTGAAGCCTCGGCTTACGTTCCCTTGGCTGGACTCACAAGGGCCCAGCCATCTGTGTATCTGCAGAGTGAGTGTCTCTGGTGTAGGTGTAACAGGAAAATATTTAGCCTTTTACATGCAGTTGGCAAATGTACTAGCTCAAGCTTGAGGAAAATCTGACCCTCTTTGCTGAGGGGCCTCTTTCCTCTTAATAATTTTTTTCAGACATTTAAAAAATATTTGTGAGTCATGGCAATGGGCAGGGAATGAGATGTCTAGCAGAGCTCCCAGCTCTCGTAGAAGAGCGTTACTAAGAAGACACTACAAGGCTTTGTGAACAGAAGAAAGATCAGGGAGCGCTGGATGACTTAATCTCTCAGGTCCCACGCTATCCTCTGAGGGTGCTGCTTTACTAAAACAGCTAGATCAAAGTGACTAAAGAGGTTTCTGCTGTTAACTGTCTCCTGAAAGTTGTTGGCCTTGAGACCAGAACAATTAAATGAAACGTGAAGCACCTCCTCAAACAGATATTTCTCCTTCTCTGTCCTACATCACTGAAACACACAGTAGTGTGGAGTTACATGCTTAGGAAAGCCTTTTGTAATAAAGAACATCCTGAACTGCACAAAGATCCAGCCCTGGCATGGATTTTTTCTCTCTTCTTAAGTGGATACATACACTGTGGGTCCTAGGAATGGATGTATGAGCTCTCCCATATGTGTGATACAGACAAAAAGCCTGGGATATCAAATTAGACATGCACACTTTGAAAAGCAGCCGCTGTATCAGGTATGCAATTTGAGACTCTGGGAATTGTTTTTCTGAATACCAAGTGTGGAAAATATCAACTGAAACTGCACTTACTCAGTATCTCTGAAGAAACCAACTCGGGAATGCTTTAGAGTCAGCAGTCAAATTAAACAGCTTCATATTAGCGATAATTCAAATATACGGCTTAAAAAAAAATACAGCTTTTTCTGTCCCCATTCAAATTGCACCACCATAATACTCCTGTGAAAAAAAAACAGCTACAAACATGCTGACAGTGTACCTGTCCTAGAGATGTGCAGCCAGATCTTTGGCTGATGTCATTTGGCAGGCTTCTGCTGAACTTAATTGTAGCTGTGCCAAAACATATCACTGAAGAGCTGGAAAATACCATTTATAGACTCTGGAAAAAGGGAAGTTAAATAGCTTGTACGCACCTGGAGACATTCGTTTCCAAGTTTTTCAAAATATGAAAACTATATTTTCTGTGAGCAGTAACTTCAGAAAACTATCATGTCAGCCCTGTACCAGCACTAGATACAAATATACTCTGGTTTAAATCCTACTATCTCTGCTATCTGTGAGTAGAGAAGAGAGGCTACAGCACAAGGAAGACAATTTTCCTCTTTTTTTTTTTTTAGAATGGCACATTGCTTTAATTTTTACATTTGTCGAAGGGTTACCACTTGTAATCTATCAAAGGAAAACAAAATGCAATAACAAATCCCATTGTATTACCAACCAGAGGCAATGATTGCTGGCCTTTGCAAACAACACATAGTTAGAGGGACTTGCTGCTTTCCATTTTGTAAATGTGCTACAAGGAGCCAGGTGCAGCAAGAACGTGGCAACCGATAACTCTTGCTCACTTAGGGATTTTTCATTAGACAATTCTACAATAAACTACCTAGAGTAGTTTAAAGGTTGTTTTCAGCACTTTATAAACAGACATCACAAAGAACAAGGGAAGACAGTTCTTTCCACTTAACTTTTTTACTTACCAGCCGACGAAACTTGAATAACTACAAAGGCAGGTCAATGCTCCCACAACTGAATGTTGTGCATCTGTGTAACCAAGAAACGCATTACACCTGTAGGAAAGCAACCTTTAAAGCACCTCAGACAAAAACTTTCTTCGGCTGCTTACCTGCGTACGCTCCCGTTTGCCAGATTGAGTGTAACACAAAACACTACCGGTGTTTCAAAAGTGATCTGTCACCTCGCCAGACATTTAAGCGGTACCAAAAAACAGCAGAGGCACTTTCAAGTTTGCACGGGGTCGGTTCCATACAGTCTCAATGTGGTCCAGCTCGGACAGTGCACCCTACATCTCATCAGTGACCCATCACTGGGCTATGCTCTGCCTTCCCGGAGCCTGAGTTATTAGCACTGCCCCGGTCCCTTCACCAAGTGATCCCCGTATCGAACGCTGAAGGAGTCGGACGGAGGAGAAAGCACCAGTATCCCCCAGTTGCTAGGAAACAAGCAGGGAGATCCTGACCTGAATTCTTAGCAGAGGCTGATGTTGCTCAGGAAGCTTAGCTGGGTCCTGCCTGGAAAGGCAGGGACATGCCAAAAAGTTTTTACTCCTAGTTTTGCAAAGGGCCGCTGTGCAGCACCCTCCAGGGCAGAGGGAGAGCAGCTGAGCTATCTGTACACCAAAAAGGCACCTGTTGTGAAAACGGGAAGCACAAATGCAAAAACAGAGGGTAAATTTTCTATTCTTCATCCCAATGAAACTAGAAAGCTTTTTAACCTTGAAATAAGATCTTTGTTTTTCAAATTTGGTCATTCAATAAGTTGGAAGAAACTATCCACCACGCACAGTCACAGCACTAATAATTGCAGTGGCAGAATATTAAACACATAAAAATCAAGACATTAAGATTATCCCAGACGTGTGCCACAAAGAATATTCTAAAGCCAAATTAATAACACAAAAACCTGAAGAGAAGCAAATCAGGAACATTAAAGATGACACAAGAACTCTGCATTTTCTGACCTTTTAAATATTTTAAGTTACTGCCATGCCATTGTATTAATTACCCTATTTAGTTTCAACCTCCTCAGTATGCATTTTCTAAAAGATGAAAAGTAAGAGCTGAATTAGACCTGAAGAGCTAAATAAAGCACCTCTGGGTCCCTTACATGGGTTACACTGGCCCTAATTATCCTACACGGTGAAGTGAAATAATGACTCAGATGCAACATAACATGAATGTCTCACACAGACCAGATTATGTGAAAAAAATGCCTGTTTACTCTTTACTGACTCCAAAGGAATATCCGTCCTTTTGGCAGCAATATCAAGAAGTGATGCTGTGCACACCACGCACAGCATGGCTCCCGCAGGCAGACCAGGGGGTGTTGGTGCAGAAACAAGTCCTTTCACTGGGGCCAGAGGCTCCCCCATCACATGGGGGCACATTCTCATACGTGAGCAGCTCCCTCCTTGCTCAGGTGGGCTCTGCCACTCCCAGACAGAAGCACCTGTGAGGACCTGTGGTCCATCTGGGGCAGTAGCTCCAATATCATCTTTGTAGGGCAGGCACGCTTTCTGTATGAGAGATTACAAGTGGTTCTACCTACCACCCAGCCACCACATGGGCAGAAGCTCTTTTAAAGAGAGGTCTCGGGCACAGGAAGGCTGGCCTGTCGTGTCTAGAGAAGTCCAGCTATGACTTTAAAAGGGAATTACTCCACAACTCACGATAGCTTTTTATCTGTTAAAAGCCAAGCAATGTTTTAGCAGCAGGGAAATGTCCACAAGTGTCTTCGTCGAAACGCCAGACCATCTCAGCTGCACCATGGCACACCTAAGGTTCGCTGCTGATATGTTGGTGTATCCCCAAAATGGCTCTCCGTTTGTTTTTATGGACAGCCACATTCCGTGGCCCGATAAAACTGTGTTCAACACAGGCTGTGGGTCAGGCAATGGTCTCATAGCTATGCTTCAAATCTCTCCCTCCCCCCCAAACCTCTGTATTTACCCAGGGAATCAGTCTATCTCTGCTGCAATTAAAACTGCCCAAAAGCCAATGAGTATTACGATGCCTCAAGTACCTTTCTGAACAAGAGCCAAAGCCCATCACGCTGACAGGAAAATTATCATTCTTTTGTTCATTTCCCTTCTCTCATCTTTTTAGAGAAATCGGAAGAGTTCAGTTTTAAGTCTTATCCCAAAAGCACTTAAATAGTTATGGATGTCATAACCCAGTGAGCAGCAAAGCTGAATTGATCCAGGTTCTAAAGAGAGTCACAATAAAAAAATCTTCATAGATAACCAAGCAATATTTGGAGGAAGCAAAGAGAAAATTAAAGATCTTAAGTATATACTCACCTGCTGCTACATATAAACTGATCACATAAAAGAAAACTGAATGCAAGTCAGAAATCATAGCTATGTGCAGTGTAAATATATTTTGTGTAGTGCATGTATTCTGAGACAGTTTTCTTTAGGAAAGGCGATCCTAAAGATACCAGCACCAGAAGGAAGAATGAAACAAAGAACCTACTTATAGATATATTTGTATTTTAGACAGTGTTCGATTCATCTTGTACTATAGGTTCTTCTTTGGCAAACCAAATAGAGTGGATGTCACTTCAGTGCATTTTTTCCTACAAATTCTTCCAAATGGCCTTAATGTTCAGCAACACAGCAAGGTGACACTAAATAGCAGGAAACAGGAAACAGAGAAAGCTTGGCAAAAGGAAAGGTAGGGCAAATGCAAAGAGAACGCAAAGAGGCAAAGAGAAATTTAAAGACACAAACATGAAGGCTTGAGAAGAAAAGGAAAATTGCTGAGTCTGAAAATGAAAAAGGAAAGGGAAAGCCTTTCAGGGACAAGAATTTCAGATGTGAAAGGGAAGGAGGAGAATGAGAAGAACACTTCTGGATTTTTCTGTAGACAGAACGAAGGACATTTACCAGGGCTGTCACGCGAGTAGAGAGCCACAGGAGATACTTGGTGATGAAGACAGTGCTTCAGGTAGGTTCCAGAATTCAGTGATCTCCTGGCCACAGATGAGCAAATAGCTCGGTGAGTGATTTGTCATTCACACTCTTGGCAAAGTTGACAATGATCATTTTTTAGGTGTTTTCAAGCCTAACCAAAATGCTGTGAAGACTCATGGAAATTTTTAAACTTCTACTGGGTAGAAGAGAGGGTGTGAGTGGTGCATGGAGCAGAGTGATAGCAGGCAATAAAACAGCGAGAACTGCAAAGCGACATATCAGTTTTATATAACAGTGAGCAAAAGGATGTAGACAGGAAGAAAGCTGCTGGAGGGGAAATTCAAGGGAGAGCCCAAACTGGGCACCTTTCTTCCCTCTTAACATTTCCTCTGGTCATATCTTGAACAGCAAGAATGGGCAAGTAGTAAAATGGATCTGGGTGGCGTAAAGAAAAGACATTCCACAGTGTTAAAAATAACCTGTCACATCCTCCTACTGTCTAAACTGGCATAACTCCACCAGCTTCATTTTATGCCAGCTCAAGATCTGGCGAAATGCACTGAGTATGAGAAAGGTGGCAGTTCCTCTAACATGCTTCACTTTGCCTGCGGGCAGGTTTAGTGAGGCACGTGTCTATTCCAGGGGAAGATACTTCATGAAGGATTTAATCTTCCTGACGAATACAAGAGAGACGCTGAAGTGCCAAACTCGTCAAACCCATCTTGCCACAACATATACATGGTTAAAAATCTGCTTTGCTCAGCTATGTATTTGTAAAACAGACGGTTTGAAATTGCCCAGCTTCAACCACTGAAAGTCCAACGCTGCTGTGCAAATCTCACAGCAAAGGTATAGTTTTACAGTAATTGAGGCAGCCCGTAATCCGGTCACATCAGTAATACAGCACCGAGAAGCCTCCTGGTTGTTCAGAGGCAGAAGGAGCTGCGTGAAGCATTGATTCACGCTGATGAATTGTAACCAAGCAACACTGCCAGCATCCCTCCAGCCCATTGTTCCTCTGAGCTGGGGAGAATAGCAGCAGAACAGCACTGAAAACCTGCCAAACTCCAGTTTCCCCAGTTCCCTCTAACGCTAGATACAGCAAATGCTTTAACCAAAATTTCACAGAAATAAAGTGTTACTTCCCTCTCAGTAAAAAGATAATGACACGCCTGAAGGCAGTAAAGGAATTTCCCTGTGTCCGTGACTCTCTTGCAAAGAAACTTTACAAAAGAAACAGTTCAAATTTTACTTTACACAATAAGTGCAGGGCAATGAATTATTCATTTGAACAGAGGGACAGAAGTACTGCCTTTTTGTTAGTCTGGCTATTAGATGCTGGGGGAAACTAAAGACATAGTTTCTCAGATACAACTAATCAGCAACAACACAGATAAAATGGAAAGAAAGTAGTGACTTAAAAAATTTGTTCAGTGAGAGTTGGCAACCATTTTCCATGTAAGTGTCTGAAACCAACAATGCACAAAATATAGCTACTAGATCATCATTGTCATGAACCCATGAACCTTATTATCAACAGAGGCATTAAAAATGACATTACAATAATGATTTTTTTCCTTTTATTGCAGGTAAGTCTGAGTGGTAGGATTATTTGTTCTGTTTAATGCCCTAGGCCTGGACATCAAGATCACAATTCCTTGAAAAATGATCCACTGTTGCTCTTCAAGGGAATAAGAAGACAAGACAGTCCGCCAACAAAACTGTCAGTTACTAAAGAACCTGAATTTTCAAGATGTGCCAGTCTCACTATTTTACCAGGAAAAAAAAAAAAAGCACACGTATAAGCTAAACATAAGACAGAATTGACTTGTTCTTATAATGCAAAAGACAGGCTAGCAGCTGCGTGTGTTTCTCAGAGTATAAAAACCCAAAGCACTGACCTGTAAAACAGAAATAGTAATAACATCTGCTAGACTTCTGGGCTCTGAAATCACATTCCCTGAGAGCAAGTTTCCAAAAGAAAGGCTGAGCACTTATGTAAGATACCATTTCCCTTTTGAATCAATTGTGCTTCTCTTTTGAAACTTTACTTAAAAGCCTGAGTGCAAAACCATATACATCTTTCTTCTCTGGGAATAAATGTAGTAGGCCAAAGTAACAAACGGACATGGCATTGGCATAAGAACACATTTATCAATGTCTTTCAGAATTTGGGATATATTAGATCACTGTCTTTGCTTACTCTCTGCTCTTGCTTTTAGTTCTTTTCTACAAACCAGGTTCTTAGATGTGGTCTTCTTAATCACATCATGGGGGACCAAGCAGTCCTGTATTTATTACTCCATGTGGAATATCACTGGGGTCTTAGGCAAAAATGCTGCTGCTGCTTAGGCTCTCTCTGATTGGCAATTTAGGTTTTCAACAATTGCACAATTCTAAGTCTTCAACACTACCAAAGGTTCTGACACTCCACAGACCTTCTTAGAGGGTCAAAGTCTGCTCTCCCATGGCATGAGTTCACAGCAACTTCCTCTTGGTTGTGAGCAGATATTTAAAGCAGAACTTGGTCTCATCTTCTTCCTTCCTCTCATATGTTTGCCAGATGGCTTTATTTAATGTCTATTCCCTGGATTGGCTCAGATTGATTTTTTTTCCTCTACACTTGCCATCTGCTGGTCCAAACAGCAAAATGATACACTTGCTTTTCAACCTCATTGCATTGATTCATTCTTGAGGTCTACTTGACATCCAAAATAGTCTGCTCCACCAACAGGAATTTTCTCCTTCTTGTGTCTTGGAGAACCATTACCACAGGAGCAAAGTTGAAAGGGGGAACAAAGCACAAAGCCAGAATGAAAGACAAGAGGAACTGAACCATGTTGTCTCAATGATGGAAAGTGCTCTGTGTCATGGTTATCACCTGGAAGCAGGATTTGCTGCCCCAGCAGTTGGTGTTGTGTGGCTTCATACAAAGAGAAGACATCATGTTGTGCAGCTGCCAATGGCAGAGAATTGCACATACCCTTCCAAAAGATACAAATGCTTTATGGAAAAAAACCTTGACTTAGGTCCTCCAAATCTTTTTCCAGGGTCTTTGGCTACCATCTTGCTCTTTTCAGTGACTGTTTATGGGGACTCCAGTGAAATAACTGATGTAAACATGGGTACCATGCCCATGCCCATGCCTAGCTTGGTACACAGCACTCCAGGGGAGAGGAGGAGGCAGGTGACCACTGGTCAGCCCAGAGCTCTGGCAGCCAGGATTGGGGCTTGAGAAACTGCAGCAGCTGGCTGGGAAGGGTGTAAGGAAAAGGACAGAGGCAACACAGAGGGAGGAGGAAGGGAAAGGTGCCAAAAAGTCTTGCTATGACCCCACCTAAATGCCTAACGGCAAGGTATTACTGAGCTGCCTGAATGTGCATGTTTTCCCCATCTTGTTACTTTAAACTCAGAATTTTTTAGAGACAATTCCGTCTCTTGAGTGTTTGCACAGTTCCAAGCACAATAGCTCCTTGTGCTGGCTGAGTCCTTTGAATGCCACGAGAATAAAACTAAATAATAAGAGTAGTAAAAAGCCTGGTGCTATTCATACTTGAGAAAATCTTGCATGGCCCTGGACAAATCATAGCCACAGCAACACTCTCAACAAACATATTTGCTAATCCTCTCATTATTATTGTTACTTTCCTTTAAAGGTATTTTAAAGACAGAAAAAATCATTCCTTTAATGAAAAAAAACATTCATTTCATTTCATATCTGAATGCCACAAAAGTCCAATAATTTATCCAAAGAGTCTAAGTGAACAAAAGCTTGAGAACTTATTTGCTTCATTGCTTAAATTTGCATATGCACTTGCTTTTTTCTGTTTCTCTTGTCGTTTTCGTGGCTCAGTTGACATCCAAATAGCCTGCCTCTCAGGCTTGCATCACATGGTGAAGTAAGAGGGAACAACGTGAGGTCTGTAGCATCTAGATCTCTAAACATTTAGATAAATACTCATACAACAGACCTGGTTCTACTTCTCCAGAGCTTCCCACCTCAGTTACGAAACTAAGTTATGAAACCCATCCCAGCTGCTCAGTGTCCTTGGTCTCAGAAGCTCTGATCCAATGTCCATCGGGGCCAAAAGAATCATTCCCCAATGAGTGCCAAATCAAGCACAACTTGACTCGATGGCAACTGAACAACAAGATGTATAAATTCTTTTGCAATGCAAATTCCTTCGCTACCGAACTGTATTGCACTGACCCACCTGCTCCAGGTCTTCATGTCATGTGATACTTCATACACCACCCAGTCTTCAAGGGAGTGGTGCTGAGAAACATATCTCTTGGAATTCCCAAGCTGCTTTATGTACTTCACGTTAGTGGTCCATAACGAAATGACAATCAGGTTGTCACCATCATGAATGAAAGGATAAAAATTCAGTGATAAGTTATAAATGTTAGATCTGTTCAAGAAGGTAGAACAACCAGCCAAAAACAACATATCACAGAATTGTGTAAAGCAGCAGAAGATTTAGCCAGATCCAGCATAAGCCAGGTCTATATCTGTAAGCTGCACTGGTACAGATGTTAGTAGGTGTACTGAATAAAGGACAGGAAGACTATGCCACCAGTCTGTATATCCATGGTAACCAAGAGAGGATCTCCTGGGGAAAGGAGTGTTGAGATGGGGAACGAAGCAGTTTTATTCTTTTCCCCTTTGCTATAGGGCTAAACAGCTTTCACGTTATATAGCAAGATTATTTAGGTTGGGGCTGTGTTCACCCCTGGATAACAAGAGCCATAAGGAAAAAGAACAATATGGGTTCATCAGTCCTCAGAGGGCTTGTCTGGCTTGCACTGTCGTCCATGTCCCTGCACGTTCACAGCTACTGTTGTTCCACCTAGGCTACAGTTGATGCAAACACACCCAGTCACATTACAGCCAATCCATTATAACATACACAATAGAATACAGACCCAAGAGAGCCACTGGTCGATTGGGGCATGCAAGCTAAAGAAAGGAACAACGACCTCCTATGCAGCTATCACTATACAGTATTTAGGTACCAACACAGCTCATGTCTCTTTGTATATGAGTATATTCTGAATACATTTACGATGATGCAATTGTATCCACTCTAGGCAAGGTTTGACAATCTTTACTGTGTTATAACTACTCATAAAAGTTCTATTACTGTCAAAGGACAATACCCAGGGAAAGAATGAGCTACTGCATAAGCAATGGAATGACTGGGATCTCCATACAATGCACAGTGATACCAGCCTCCTCCTGCCTGTGCCTACTGCATCCCCCTAGTGACCTGAAGGGAAATCCCTGGAGGTCCTGCACCTCTGTGTACCCCAAATGACCTTCACAGGACCACCACCTCTCTCCATTCCCTTCCGGTTATCATCAGGGCAAGAGATGGTGCTGTGGCCAACACTGAGCTGAGGCCATGCAGACTGGCTGCTGGGTACCTGCATGCCAAACTGCCAAGCAGTAAGCCACACAAAACAAATTAAACAGGCATAGTCTGCACTATCACTCTGAAGTACCAGAATGAAAAATTATTGCAAATACAGTTGCCGGTAATAATCTCCTTTTCTTATTTTTCTGCCCCTGCCACAATGTTCAGCTTATTCCACCTGTGAGTCTGACAGCTCTCTGCACATGGTCCATTTCTCCAGCTCACTCCTGGTGCAGGTTCTCCCTGGGCTTCACTAGAGGCAAGAAATAGTGACATCAATAATAATATTGATGAAATAGTTCTTGTCTATATTGATAGAGGCAAGAAATAGTGACATCAAAAGGAAAAAGGAAAAGAAAGAAAACAGAGGCAATAAAGCTTTAACATACTCAAAAAGCCATCTGAACATCAAAATAGGAGCAGAAGCTCCTTCTTTTTAACTAGATCTTTTGTTTCCCCGCTATACTATCTACAGGGTATTTTTTAAGAGTCTGTTCTAAAATAAGTTGGGCATCCTCTTGTCACTAAGTATTGTATGATTTGATAATCATACAGCAGAGAAAACAACTTTCCTAATCTGGAATAAATTCTTAAAGTACCTTTAAGAAAATGGGGCTTAAGCACCTTTTATTTCTCCAATGACATATAAGCCCGGGGAAAAAGTGATTTTCTCTCTATTTCAGTTGGTTTTAAAAGTCTTGGAATTGACAGTTGTATGTAAACAATTTACACCTTCACTTCTACAGCTACATAAAATCAGTCTACTGCAGACTTATGCAGCACACTATGTCTTTATATCTTGATTAACTTACCTTCAGGCTTTCACTGTTAGCCAGCGATATTTTATTAGAGCTGAGAAACTCTTGACACTTGTATTAATTTCCTTCCCTATATTCAGTTGTTTGTAACTTTGGCGGGTGGTGTAACTTTTAGGCCCTTTGCGTGGGAGGGCAAAAGGGTGAATAGCTTGTGACTGAAGTCCACCCCACGCGCAACGGGCAGGTTGCAGCTGTGCAAGCAACCTTGGTTCTGACACACTCAAGTTTGTGCTTTGACTCAGGAAAGTAAATAACACTCTTTTCCAGCAGCCTGCACAAAGCTGTCAGGGCGTTTTGTTGTCAGGGTTTAACACACAGCACGTTATCAGACATTACACATCCAACACAATTAATTAAAACGTTTTAAAACTGAAGTGGTTCCCCCTGGTATTTGACAATCTGCTTTTCCTAAGCAAAGTGGCTGAGAGTTTAATAAGAAACGTCAGGAGGACTCGTTCAAATTTGAAGTTCATTTTTATTATGAATATTTTCATGCAAGTAGACTACTTGCATATTCCTGTGGCAGCAGCTCTCTCACCTACACTAGCAAATGGCTTTTGCTTCCTTACCCTAACCTGTTACAGCAGATATTGTCTCCAGATCACTACACGCTGTACAGACCCGTCGTGGAATATAATATTGTAAATGACACCACAGCAAACTCTTGGGCTGAGCTAACACGAGCTCTCAGCTTCAGTCCAAATTTGATAGCAAAGCAAACAGTTAGGATGACACTGAATGCTATTGTAAATTCCAGCCCAATTCCATCCTGAAGAGTGGATGGAGAAAATAAAACGGTGTAATAATTTATAAATATTACAAGAAAAATTGTACATTGGTCAGTTTTATTTTGCCTTATGCTTCAGAAATAGAGGCTATTAAAATAACAACTATTCAGACAAGAAAAGCTAGTAGGAAATGAGGCTTTTTATTGCGGAGATACTGCTATTAAAATTTAGTGCTGTAGGAGATGTGATTGGAAAGAGAAGTCATAAATTCGTTTTTTGGAGATGGAGGCAGGAAGCCCATGCTGGAGGCTGCCACCCATTAACCGGGGTCCCCATGAGTCCATCAGGAAGGTTCATACTGAGATGTGCCTATTTGTAGACACGGTCTTCTATTATAACCCAAATTACTGCTGTGATTGAGCCAGTAAAGTAATTTATTTATTTTGTTTTGACTAAGAAACTTGCTACATCAGGCTCATCAGGCTCTTGCAAGAGCTGCAGAGAAAATTTCTGCAAAGCTTCAAGAAAACTGACCAAAAACCTTTTCTGACAACAATGACAAACAATTTACAGTGCTCTTTGCTCAGAGTCATTTGGCATCAGCTTCACATGACCAGCTTTTACTAAAAAAATCCTCTCACCATGAGAAAGGTTGCGGAAACATCCTCTTTACTCTGGAGCAGACAGCATTTCCTTAAAGCACTCCACAAGCAAACCCTCATATGCTTGTGCTAACAGTGCTGACTTACACAAGAGATGGTAACCAGCTGAAAGAGCATAATTTTGTCAAAACAAGCAGGTCAGCTAGCACTATCCTTCTGTATACTGCAGACTCACCAAAAATCTCAAAGAGGAGCCAGACTGTTTACTTGGTTCAGGTATCTCTGGAATGGACCAATCTTCAGTCCCATAAAAACTTCGAACTTCCTTCAAACTGAACCTTGCCTGTTCAAGGGTTGAAGCCCACCTGGGCATTCTGGAACATCAGATATGCAATATTAAATTATTACACACCCATGATTTCAACTTGTCTCTAGGAAAAAATGTCTCTGTCTTTCTCCTATCGTCTCCCACCATTAAATTTCAGGTTAAAAAACAACAGGAAAATTAGTAACCCAGGTAATTATTGTGACTGAGTTAAGCATTACTGAAGCAATACCTATAATTCAGAGCAAGTGTAAAACACAACGGAGCTTCTTTATCCAAGAAGATTACAAGAGCAGCTGACCCATCATAGATGGTAGAAGCATGGCAAGTCCAAAGAAGTCCAAAAAAATGTCCCTTAAGATTGATATTTCAAATGCAGATATTTTTATGGCAGAGATGTTAGGGAGAGAGGGAGGGAGGGGAAATTCTGTACGAAAAAACAACACAGGAAAGGCTGCAGAAAGCTTGAGAGACAGCAAGAACATTTGCTAGGAAAACTTCCCTGAAAAGGCCTAATGACAGGGCACCACCTCACTGGTCGTGGAACTAAGCCAGGAGTGATGCTCCGAGAAGCTTCCTTCTCAGCTGACTGCTACTTTATCCATGCAATCAAGGTTTGAGTTGTTGTTGTTTTTTTTTTTTTTTTTTATTATCAGGATTGGATCTGGCTTCATCACCAGATTAATATTAGTTAAGACTTATTAAAAATTGACTGCTTATGACGGCCTGAACTCAAGTGAATCCAGGGTCGCAACCCCAATTCTGACCTTGCAGCAGTTCCTTGTTCTGTCTTGCCCAAGCATGGTTTTATTTATACACGCTACTCTGTGTTCTCAAGTGCCTGTGCAAAGTGGATGAAGTAGCAGTTTCAGTAGAGTTTTTGTTGATTTCTTTCACAGCTGCGGCAAGAATTAATAATGGTAAACCTGTCAAAAGAAGCTGGTGAGCCGGTCCTACAACACGGAGGCCAAAGACAGGAGGACAGCTATGCCCCACACTAATCAGACCCACCACTCACAGGAGCTACTAGAAGGCTGCCTTCTCCAGTGTCAAACTCCATCAATCTTTCACAGAAGCCAGTAAAGCTCCTCACTGTGTTCTGCAGCCCAGTTTACCAGACATATTACCTTCACACTCATGCTCCTTGGGACACATGTACAAGGGAAGCAGGTACCTAAGAATTTCAGTCCAGCAGAGAGAAGAGCAGATTTTCCTGAAGTCTCTGAGGCTTCTTGCCTCAGTATGTGCGATGGTTTCACAAAACTAATCAGTTGTTTCAGAGAAGCATGAAACTTCTGAGGAGAATGTGTCAATTCATTCACAATATATGCTCCTCTACAAATATGTAACACAGATTGGAACTGACATTTAAGATGACCCACACCCTATACAAGCCTCACAAAAACTGCCTAGTTATTCACTTTTCCAGCTTGGCAAACTAAGCCTCCATACTCAGTGTCAAGCTAAAACATTTGTTAAAATAATTCTTGGCTTCCTTCCACTCCAAACAAATTCATCAGACAGATATTTCAACTCATTTTTGACTCAAGCAAGCAGAAGTAGGGAGGTACAAAAGCAGAGGTATAAAAGCCTTCATTAGCTAGAATATGATTTTTTTTGTACACCTTTTTCTTCCACATAAGGATAATAGAAGGTTTCAGCTATTTTTTGAGGTCACTGTCTCCAATTAAGAGTAACACATGAGCTTTAAATAAATCAGACAACCGTGGAACAATTTTAATCCCTGAATGAATAAATCCCTTGGGGGACCTGGCTGCAGAGAAATCAATAGGCAATTCTATTAAGCCTTAACAGCAAATAAGGCACAATCTGGCTTCTACAGTGAATCAAAAAGCCACAAATCCTGTCATAAGAATTTATCAGATGCGTGTGATCAGTCATCAGTGTACAGAGCCTGATTATATTCAGAATGTCTTCTGCTTACAGCAGCTGTTGGAACAGCATTGTGCAAGATCATCTTTGGGCTGGGGGCTATAATCTTATGGGGGGCTGGGTAGGGGATAAGACAGGAATAAGCGTTAACTGGATGAATACTCATTTATTCCAGGGAACTCCTACCTTTATCAGCACCCTGCTGCTCACTGACCTTACCTCTAGCTCAGAAGTGTTAAGTGCCAGCTGTGACTGTGAGAAACTCGGCATTTGCCCCCACAGCCTTTTCACAGCAACATATAAATGACCTCTCCTGCCCTACAGACTGGAAGTGCTCTCTATAACTGTGGGATCAAACACAAATCATACATCCTGTGCTACAAAAACACACCACAGGCTGGCACAGAAAATAGAATTGTGTTTTTAAAATGAATAAGTAAAAAATCATCAAAACAAAAGAGGTGATTTCCTCTTCCCGCCAATACAACTAAACCCACACCTACTGACTTCTCTCAGGTTAAGGACAAAATCACATTGCCTGGCATGGTTGATATAGCCTAGCCCATATGTAGGAGCCCCTATGGTATGCCTCAGGATGCATCTGCTCTTGTAAATGAAATGCTCTCAGTACTCTTCTATGGCATTGGAGCCAATACTTTGAAATCATACTTGCTAAATTCTCATGGTCCTTGGAAGAGGGTGACTACATCCACACTGCTTGTTGAAAAACATCACCAGCTTATCTAACAAGCATGATGTCCAGGGCTGTTCTAACAACTCGAGAGGGTAGGTGTTCAGTGCCTGACTCAGAATGTTCCCTGCTCTGTTCAGTAGAACAGATGCATCTTCCCTGTCCAGTTACCCAAACTGTTCAGATATGAGGCATGTCCAATGTGCCTGACACCTGCATCGGCTCACAGAATCGCATTTCCTTTCCTTGAAACCAAGGCATATGAACAAGGTGAAAATAAGACACATACATACATACAGCTGCTACCCAGACAGAACTGTGATACAGACATGGCACACAGTGCTCAGAAGTATTCACTCCAAGCACCCACTGTTTAGATATCTAGCTCTAAAGAGTCAAGACTTCAGAGCCATTATTTGCTTAAAGATAGAGATGGGAGCCATCACATCTTGCAATGAGCATGAATCATTAACTGATAAGATGTACAGTGGGATTTCCATGTTAGGTGCCTCAATCCTGTTGCAGTTGACTGGAGTTATATCCCCAAAGATGTTAAAAGCCTCTGTGTAAGAGAGATGCCTCTGTTATCCCTTGGAACGCAAGTACAATGGCTCTAACCCATTTTGCTAGCTTATGAAAGAAAGAAATACAGAAGTAATACTACAAGCGTGTGTTTTCCTCACTCTCCTGGGTAAATAAAAAATATCAGCTGCATATTTCGGCTTGAGATCTTGCTTCAAACCCATCTCTGAGCAAATAAATGGAAGTCCTGTGGAAGCTGCTGAGGTAAATTTCAACATTGCCTGGTAGTGTAAGACAGGCAGAAAAAGTTAAGTAGTTTAATTCACAGTGGTTTGGCATTCTGTCAAAGGGGTTTTGTGGAAGTAATTAAAAAAGGGAAGCTGAAGTCATTAGAAAGAACAAATAATTTTCACAGTGACATTTTACTTTTTTACCCAGCATCCTTCCACTGATGCGTGTTATCCAGAATGCTGTAATCTGCACAATCAATTTAAAACACCAATGTATAGTTACCATTTCACTTAAAAAAACCCCTAAACTAGTAAAGAATCACAGCACTCTTCATCGGTTGGTTTAGTGGCATTAGATAAGATGGCTTTACAGTCTGCAGCATACTTTCTTTCTATTTTCATTTAATAGGAAGATGTGAAAAAGAGCTTGGCTATAAGATAAAAAAAAAAATCATACATACTGTCTACTGTAGCTCCCATTATTTTCAATCAAATAACCTTTGAGATAAGTACACATTTGAAGTGAATATTTGAGTATCTTCTTGTAAAGCAGGCTGGTAAGGAACAAGAAACTCACGGATCAGATACAGTCCATGACTTCACTTTGGTAATTTGAGGCTGAGTGATTTTGGGGGGATGCAGCTGGACAAGAAAAAAAAAGTGAATTTGTGCCCTGCCAAATGGATCTGACAGTTCCCCCTGGGCTGTGAGGAAAAAAAAATTATCTCATTTCTGCTATAAAGCAATTAGCACACTAGAAGAAAATGATAGCATACACAGACACAAGATTACATGATACATTAAATGTTCCCATAAACCTTAAAGGTCAGTAGGAGGGACAGAATTAAAAAAATGTTATCCTCCTTCAGTGTCCCAAAGCCACCTAGGAAAATTCCGAACATGTCACTGAACGACATTAACTTGTCTTTCTTCAAAAACTCCTTTCCAAAATCCTGGGAGAATACTGCTGATGAGGGTAGCATTTTCTTTTCCATGCTCGGATTATGTGCCAGCATAGCATAACCCAGCTACCACGGTTGGCCTGAATGAACCAAGCAAGATACTGAGAAGGGGCATCTCTGCAAGCCTGCATGTTCATTCATGGCTTACAAAACTCAGAACACACAGATTTAAGAGCAAACAGTTAAAACAGGTCAATCAATCTTAAACAGTGATCAACGCCAACAAGCTTCTCATCTGCTTGTTTGTATATTTGTTCACGACAGACTGTTCAAGTAACTAAGAACTGATCGTTTGCCTAAAGACATCAGGTAAACTCTATTATGATGCTGCCACCTATAGTCTCTGAACACCACACTACCCATGCAAAGTTTTGATTGGTAATTAAGTTGATTAAAATTTCATCTTTTATCATTTGATAAAACCCTCCACCACCAAGAGAAAAATGAAATAAAAGGTTTGGGGGCACAACCTTTTGTCATCTTTTCTCTGTGACTTCCAGTCCCAAAGATCTTCCCAGTTTTGCCTGCTCTGATGTTCTCTGATGCAGACTTTGCCGTGAGCAGGTCTAAGAAGAACAGATGACTCTATGGTAAATGCTTACCAAACTAGTCTGAGCAGTTACTTCCAAATAACAGAGAGCGTGCCTGAGCACACTACATAGCCAGCCTGCAGTGCTGAAGTCAGAGATGGAAACCAAATCTGAAGTTTCTGAGAGGCCAAATAGAGAACTCTCACCAGCAACTTCTGTACATACTTCATTCATGCTCTACTCTTGTACACTAAGGACCACTAAAAAGTGACATTATTTTTCTTCCTCTCCCAGGGCTTTTCTGTACAACAATTTTTTTAAGCTAACATATCATTAAGCAAAAAATGGACCTCTGATGAGATTAGAGTTGTATGCCTTTTGCACACAAAGTGATGCAAATTCAGAATCTCTCCACGTCTTAGAAGCAGAGACCTAAGCCATATGGATGATTTGCACAGCGTTCCCAGCCATAGAACTGTCAACTCAGTGGTGATGCATTAAACACTGTACCCACTCAGAAGGCCACAGAAGCTTGCAGTTGCTTCTTCTTCTAGG
Organism: Scolopax mira; assembly: GCA_004320125.1. Classification (NCBI taxonomy): domain Eukaryota; kingdom Metazoa; phylum Chordata; class Aves; order Charadriiformes; family Scolopacidae; genus Scolopax; species Scolopax mira. The sequence continues at coordinate 64,474 of BJBW01010424.1, read as the reverse complement.
AGTGGAAGTGCTTAGAAGGACAGGCAGTGTGTCTGTACCTCCATAACCTCCAATTTATCCAAGCACTTATATCTCTCTTGCACATTTCCATGGTCAGCTGATATGCGCAACCCCTGACTGTGCCCAAATCCCTAATACCTTACAAAAAGCTTAGTGATACTGATTTAGTATTAAGGAAATATGTCACAACTGTAAGATTTCAAGAGTTACTAATTTTGATGGCATGCAGTGCCCTTTTATCTGCACATCTGAGCTGTTCTTTAAGCTCCGTGTTATATATATATTGTATTTATAGCTTCTTTCTTCAGTTCTAGCATATTTTCCATTAAGAAGAAAAGAAATCTAATCAAGTGTAGAATCAAATAGACTGCATAATTCTAAAATACAGGCATCTGATAGCATTGTATTAGACAATGAGTTAGAAGATGAAGCTGTTCCTTTGTTAGTCTATTTTTCTTTAAATAGCAGAGTTGCTGAAGCTGATGTAATAAAAGAAGAATGACATGGAAAAAGATAAACTGGGTAATAGTCCCATCTTCCTTATCACTTTTTAATACAAAGGGGCAAAAACTGTAACTTGCCTCCCCTGCCCAGTACATTCATGTTCTACAGATAAAAAAACCCAAAGAACGCTGAGTTTTTAGCTTTTCAGGAAGCCAATATTAAACAATGACATTCAAAATAAATTGACTTTCAAAAAAAACCCCACTATTTTGCTGTTTAGAAAAGCAGAGCTATTTCTATCTATGTGTATTTTTATCCATAGAATAGAATATACTGTTTATGTGGACTTTAGCATGCTGAGGCAGTTTTTATAACTGTGTGTGTATTCTCAAAAGCGTATCTCCCTTGTAAATTCAGATTTGCACATCATACCTAAAACCATAAGTGTATCCATAAAAGAAAAAGCTGTACTTCAGTACAGTCAAAACATTTTCCTTGAAGGATTCTTTTTAAAGCTACTTCTGTCTTAGCTTAGCAACAGACTTCATCAGAAAGCCAGCTGGTAGAGGACACCACCAAAAGTACGTACCACCTTGTACACACGTGGGTTTCCCACACTCCTGGGGCTGACTGACAAACTCTGCTCTGAAGCAGCTGAGAGCAAGGAGAACCACAGGCCTGAGAATTCGGGGAAACAAAACGTCACAGAATTGTCAGAGTTGGAAGGAACCTCTAGAGATCATCTAGTCCAACTCCCCTGCTAAATACCACAGAAATGTGTCCTGCTTTATCTCATTCTCTTTGAACACCAACAGACAGGCTAAAAAACTGTTTGCCATAAGTAAATACTCCTGTAATTACACTTCACTAGACTCTTTCAAGGTCATGAAGAATCAGTGGTGACAAATTGCTAAAAAATCCTACTATCTCTCTTATACCTGTTTTGTCACATATTTCTGCAAGTCAGCGATTCGATTTTCCTCTTGAATTATTTCAAAAAATGTCAGAATTTAAGGCATCACCAATGCCTAGAGTGAAACTAGCTCCCAAGTACAGGTATGTTTCAAACATGCTCTACAAAGGTAGATACACCATCTGGTGTTTAAAGGGCTCTAAGACAGTTTTATGTTAGTTAAATTCCTACAACTACTGGATAAGTGACTACTGCCAAGAGGAATTTTGTTGGCTCCAGAGGAGGCAATAAAGAACATGGGCACCAGGAGCAGAGGGACTTGCAAGAGGTACAAACATGGTAACATGTTACCCTTGAAATCAAGGCAATGATTATTTAAGTCTCAGCTTCATTAAAAACATTGTTGCTGATTGTTTTTGCAGAAACATCTAATACATTTATGCTATATTCCCTGACTGCTGTCTGTATTTTCCCAGGTGCTGACAGACCCAATTGCTTGGTTTTGAACTGCCAAGATTTTTAGTTTCGCCCTGTTATAACTCAAACAGATGTAGGCATTCTACACTCAGAATTATACAATGTACAATGTTCACACTTTACAGACACCAAAATGAATGTACTCCAGAATTACTGTACTGATTGCACCATTCACTTTTATATTTAATTTTAAAGCCTTCCAGTTTAAATGTATTTCAGAGCAGCCAAAGACCCCCTTGCCTCTTACATTGTTTTACGCTTGGTTTTATCCACATCTACCTGCAAAACGTTAACCTAATTTGATGCTGAATTAGCAGAAACTTTCCATTAATGACTATATGAGATCATACACATTTAATGAGCGTGTCTTCGCTTAGCTTAACCCTCCTCACATGTGGTGACAGAGTGAAAGAGGCTGCAGCACTAACTGAGAAAGCACTGGGGAGGGATGTGTGCCAGTATTGGCCTAGTCAACAACATACACTGGGAGGACTTGACCTTATCAAACCCAAAGCTGAAGGATGGAGAAACATAATTTTGAGAGAGTTCTCCTGACTTTAGGATGAGTAGCAATCCGCAGAAACGCTTTGGTACAGATAAAGCCACCTTCCTTAAGGGACAATTTTGTCCATGAATGGATATTTCATTATAGCAAAATAGGTAACTAAATTGTCTCCTTCCCTGACCTTTTCACATAGCCTCTTTTCTCTTTAATAATACAGAACCATAAATCTCTCAGTAAGAGAAGACTGTATATTTAATACCTTGGACACATTTTAGTGGTTTATGATTGAATTTCCATGTCTCCTGTGATTATTAACTCTCTTTCAAAGTATGCAAAGCTGTGAAGTGAAGTAGCTTTTTCTATTTGAGTGCAATGCAAATCTTGGCGTGCACAGCCTTCGTTCTACTACTTTCCAACGAAGATTTCCATGTTCAAATAGATGTCCTTTAGTATTCTGGACTCACACAAACCAGACACAGTTCATCGGCACCTACAGTCTCAGAAAGTCACTTCTAGGCTTCTGAAAACGTAAAGAGAAATGAATTGCACACTGCTGGATATATACTACATTTCATGAGTGAAAGCTGTTAAGAAGCAATGCCTCAGAGGGCAAAAGAACTGACACACTCCAGCTGTGCAAGGCACTGGACGAGAGATCTGTGACACTAGTAAAACAGCCTTAGGGGCCAGAGGCTGCTGGCAACGTGCACCTGAAAGCGAGAACGGAGAGGCCAGGAGATCTACGAGGCCATTTATTACATTTTCACACAAACACAGGGAGAACTTGAAAGCATCATTAGACATCAATGATTTCACTTTAGTTCTGCTTAATTGGAAATGTAGCTTTGCTACTGCAATTAATATTTGCCTGAGACATTTCCATAATTTAATCATATTTTCAGTTCCTCAGAGTAAACAGCTCAGTGCCAGTCCCTGCTATTACGGAGATCTTTCTTTCCTCCTCTTTGGTAGTCTTCTGGCACGAGGACAAATACTGAATGTGCCAGCCAAGTAACTTACAGCTGTGTGTGTCCTGCTCAAAGGGACAGCAGAGGATGTCAGCACCGCTACAAGGTGGCATGTGAGTAGAGCCCTTTTCTCTGGAGAGCTCCATAGCAGGCAGGAGGCACTCGTATCCCTACACGCTACTTTAGAAGCAACACTACTGCAGCAAGGTTTCTGCACAGGTTACTTTTTCCTATGTTTTTTCTTCAAGAGAAGAATCAGGCTATATATATCCGCAAGCATACTTCACGCTGAAGAAAACATTTTTAATTAAATCCACAGTAGAGGTAAAGTTCATAAGGTCATTGTGAAAGCAAGGAAACAAGACCTTCTACTGTCTATAAACTCTGACGTCTGTACATAGACAAATTAATTACCCATCCCTACAACCACAGAAAGTTCCTACTTCATCACCGGATCAAGCCAAACGCACCTGCTCCCTTTTCTTTAATGATCAGCCACCTCCTACCACAGAACTGCCTTCTTTCAATGATTAAAGAGCTACAAGGCAAGAGCCAGTAATAATGTTACATTTTTTCCTTCTGTAATCTAATCTTTGCCCTGTAGAAACTGCTGATGAGAGCTTGCTTACACTTAAAATTTACATAAAAACAATCCTTATCATGTTGCATGGAAAAGGACTGGTGCCCCAGTGTTTATTGGCACGGCGATACAAAGGCTGAAAAATTACCCCAATGCAAGGATGATATACAGCCTTGCATCAGTATCAGCCTTTGATGGATGGTTACTATTTTTGGAAGCTAATGATATGTGAGTGATAAAACAAATGAACTTTTTAACGATGACAAATACAGGAGAATATACAGCACCGAGCAGAGAACATGACATCCAACTGAAGAAAGATTTATGGGAACTAATTATGCTATATTAGATTTATAATGGAAAAAGAGTAGAAGAGGAAAAACTTCTGAAAGATCTTGTGTGTGTCAACATGGAATAACAATTTACCTTCAGACAAAGGGTGTAATGTATAGTCCACTGCATACTTCCAGATGATATTTATATTGCTTTGGTATTTATATGCATATCAAGCCTAAGGCATTTTATGCAATTAAATACAATTAGTTGTAGAAAAAAATGTAGGTCTTTAACTAACATGAAAATATGCAAATCATTAGTGCTTATATTGGTGTTAAATATACGTGTATTTTTTCAGTTAGCTATATGGCAAAACTAGCAAAATTATGTCTTCAATGCAAATTTCATTGCACTCTTAAAGAAATTCCCATACAGTGAGCTAAGATCTATCAGTAGCAATTAAAATTCCATACACTAAACACACTATTGACAGTGAAGTGTGTCAGTGACAGCTAATATAATAATGAGAAAAACTGACTCATGACATTTCAAGTCTTATGTCCAAAAATACAGTTATGAGAGGAAGAAGTCAACAGCTTTGAGGATAATTTCAGGTCAAAAGATTTTCAGGTCAAAAGATCAGCTAGCGTTTTGCAGGACGCCTGAAGAATTGGAGAGAAAAAGCCACAGCCTTTGGGGACAAGAAAACACGTCCGCAAGCTGAGCTCGCTCTTCTCTGGAGACGTTCTTGTCCAACCTGCCCCAGGTGAACATGCTTTGGCAAGGGGTTGGACTAGATCACAGAATCACATGGGGTTGGAAGAGACCTCTGAAGATCCCCTAGTTCAACCCCCCCCCGCCAAAGCAGGTCCACCTCAGGAGGTTGCACAGGAACTTGTCCAGGTGCGTTTTGAATGTCTCCAGAGGAGATTCCACCACCTTCCCAGGCAGCCTATTCCAGTGCTCTGCCACAATCAAAGTGAAGAAGTTCTTCCTCATGTTTATATTCAATTTTGTGTCCATTACCTCTTGTCCTGTCACTGGGCACCACTGAAAACATACCGGCCCCATCTTCTTTACACCCTCCCTTCAAGTATTTATAGCCATTGATCAGATCCCCCCCTTCAGTCTTCTTTTCTCCAGACTAAAAAGACCCAAGTCCCTCAGTCTTTCCTCATAGGAGAGATACTCCAGGCCCTTAATCATCTTTGGGACCCTTTCTTGTACCCTCTCCAGCAGTTCCCTGTCCTTCTTGAACTGGGGAGCCCAGAACACAGTACTCCAGATGGAGCCTTACCAGGGCAGAGTAGAAGGGCAGAATGACCTCCCTCAGCTTGCTAGTCACTCTTCTTGATGACCAGGATGTCATTGGCCTTCTTGGCCACAAGGGCTCATGGTCATCCTATTGTCCACCAGGACTCCAAGGTCTTTTTCCTCAGAGCTGCCCTCCAGCAGGTCAGACCCCAACCTGTACTGGTGCAGGGAGTTATTCCTCCCCAGGTGCAGCAGCCTACACTTACCTTTACCGAAGTTCATCAGGTTCCTCTGATCTCCAGAGGTCCCTTCCAACCCCTACCACGCTGTGATTCCCCAGTGGTGTACAGCCCGTGGGCGCACAAGCCCGTTCCGTTCACCTCCATCTTATTCACACCTCTCATACACCCCCCGCCGCCCGCCCCAGCTCCGCCTCAGCCCGGCGCTCGGCCAGAAGGAGCCGCCGTGCGGGGGCTGCCCTCGCCCCTCCGGGCTGAGGCGGGCGGCGAAATCCCGGTGGGTGGCCTGAGGCGGGTGGGGGAGTCCCGCAGGCGGGCTGAAGGGAAGGGAGACCCCACTGGCGCTCCCCCTTCCTCGGCCAAGCCCGCAGCAAAGCGGGGATGAAGGCCGCCCCCCGCAGCGTCCATCTTTGGGCACCTGCCGCCGCTTCCCAGCGGGCTCCCTCGCCTCCCGCAGGGCTCCCGCTGCTCCGCTAAGACTTAAACACAGCCGGCGCAGGGCTCCGCGCTGCCTTCACTCACCTGGGACCCGTGCGAGGAGGTAGGCGGCAGCCCGCAGGCGGCTGGAGAGCGGCGCCCGCGGCTGGCAGCGCCCGGGAGGCGGCGGGGAGTGAGTCGAGGCGGCACCGGCCCATCCGAGCGCGCCGCGCCGGAGCCGCTTGACCTCCAGCCACCTGCGCCGCAGCCCTACCTCACTCCTCCTCCTCCTCCTCCTCCCGGCCCAGCCCGGCGGGCCCGGCAGACACCTGCGGCGCAGGGCCCGCCCGCAGCCGCGGGGCCAAAGGCGAGGCAGAGGCGGCGGCGCTTACCCGGGGAGCGAGCGGGGTTGGCCGGGCCAGGCCCCCGCCTCGGGCCGGGTGCTTGAGGTGCTGCGGGGCTGAGGAGAACAGGGCAGGCCGGCAACAGTACAAGAGCTGTTTCACCACCCCAACTTTCTGCTTGGGGTTTAACTTTTTCACCTTAGTGGTTTGAGGCAGCCACCGGCCATCTCCAGGTGTTGGTTTTGTTGTTTTTTTTCTCGAGCGAGTTAAAAACTGTAGGGGTTTGGCGGGGTAATTGCTCCCTGTCGCTGCGGTCAATAGGTCTATCTGACCCTGCAGGTCAGGCCCCAAAAAAATCGTCTAAGGCCCTCGCGGCAGTGTCTGAGCCAAAGGGTCCACCTGCAGTTGCTTGCTGCTGTGAATAGCTGTACATTTGGATATCCAAATAGTGCATTTGAAGCTTAGTTTCCATGCAAGTGGCGAGAAAGGAAGGCTGGAGCAGCTGGATGGAATGCTCTCCTGCTTTGGTGTCTATTTCAGTAAATTTCTCTCGAACTTCGTAAGTTCTTGTTTCAGCACATACACAGCAAATTTGTCTCTACCAGAGACACCAGAGTATCTTCTGGTGTAACGTCAGTGAGCCTGAAGACGGCAGTTTTGCATAAAAAACACAGATGTTGCCTGAAAAAAAAAAAAAAAAAAAAAGAAATGCCACACTTTGTCACTTCGCAATCTGAGGTTAGAATGAAAAATGGTGTGGAGCTTGCTTGATTCTTACGGCAGTGGTAAGGGGAGCAGAAATGAAAACGGCACACTCTGTCTGGGAATGAGAAGTCATTTCAGCATTACTTCTAGAGCAGCCACTGTGGGTCAAGAAAGACATTCAATAGTAGGTTTTATTTCTGCTAAGTAGCATTGCTTGTAAAATGCATATGCTCTTCTGGCAACGGTAATTTCATAAAGCGTGACACTGTGCAGGAGAGACATACTGTGGTATAAAGCAAACCTGGGAAGCACATTGTTCACCTGCTCGGTTGCACTGCAGCTCTGACAACAAAGAAGTTTTCTGCTTTGTGTACTCAATAGAATTACTTTGGGTGTAGGCTGCATTCGAGATTAAAAAAAAAAAAAAAGAAATGTTTATTCTTCTTCCACCTCAGGAAATAAAAGCAATGGAAATGCAGTGTAAATGAAAAGCACAAGCTAGGAAATTTTAAGCTTGGACTTTTGCACCTGCTGAAACAAATAATTCAACTGCTTCATGGATTTTAATCATGAAAGCATGATTAAAAAATCATTCTTTTTTTAAAGCATGATAAAAGTCAAATGTGAGAAAATTGAATTGCAATATATCTGGGAGTCAGGTTAAAAAAAATCCATTGGATGGAAACATCATGTCAGGCCATGTCTTATACATAATTTTTAATTATGTATAATTAAAAATAATTATGTATCATTTTTAATTATAAGCAAACTTTGGCTTTTCAAAGTTTATTAATAAGAATTCTGATCCTTGTAATGAAATAAGGATATAAATTTTGACATAGTCAATCCAGTTCAAGTCACGTGAAAACTTTATCCATCTTATCAAGCTATTTTTCTTCTGTGAGGAAAGTGTCCAAAATGTAAAACTCGCCGTGAAATCTCTCTCCACATGTTTGGTAACTGTGCATGTTAATACCACAACAGCAACGTATGATTCATTGTTCTGTTTGATCCTACAGTCTCTATTACTTGCAAGTAGTCCCATTAACACTGGTGATTGCTGAAATTACTTCTGTGGCTGTCCCCCAAATAAGCAATGAAGAATCAGGACCTACAAATTAAAATCTTTATTTCACACACTCCCTCTGCTGGAAATTAACATGAGGGTTCAGTGGATCAGAGGGAAGATCACTGAGACTGCGAGATACATTACATTAAAAATACCCCCTGCTCCTTTTATTAAAAGATCACCCTTTACAGAAACTTCAGTCTGCATCTGTAAAATAACTTGTATTCCTTGTTGCAACGCTATTTGTAGTGAAATTACAGAGATGTGGAAAGAGGACCTAATGCAAATTAAGTAGTTAAATATTCCATATAGACTTACTTTATATGCATTCTATTGTATCATTTAAGATCTGCTAATATCAAAGTCAGATTAAATAAATATACAAAAGCAAGCAATAGAGCTGCCAAAGTACATCTGATCCTGGCAGCCACGTGGCTGTAATACTCCACAGCCTATACAGATACTGATGGGATTAGTTGGTCTCAGAGGAAAGGAAGAGGATAAAATAAAAAACCTCAGCTGTAAGGAGGGAGGATACCAGAGGCACTGAATTCTTTCTTCTACAAATGCTGTAAACCAGTTATGCTCAAGTAAAATACTTTCTACTGATTGATGGTGATAGTTTCCATTGCCGTGAGTAACCAAAATCAGTTGGAAACAACTCCATAACCAATGGCTAGAAATTAGAAAAATATTGCTGAGGAAAAGCATGAATACCTTTTAAAATACTATTGGATTCTTTGTGATACAGAAAGAGAATTGTAGATAGAAGAGAGAAATTTAGAATTTAGAGTAGCTGAGAACAAGTTCAGCATGCTTTTATTCCATAGAAAACCACAAACTGTATTTTCAGACATTATTTGTCTATATAAAAACGTTGTGTTAAAAGGCAATTAAAAATGTATACAAATTAAGTATAGCGTTATTCCCACTTACAAATAAGTGTCATAAATGCAAATAAATGATAAATAGATTCTTGGTGTATGTTTCTTTCCAGCCAAAATACTGTACTAAAACAACAAGAAGAAAATCTCCCTACCACAAGTACCTCACATTATGAGGAAACAGATACTGCCACAAAACACGTAACACATTTCAGTTTGGTCACATTCAATATTACTTCCTGTGTTTTGAAAAAATTAAGGTGTGTTAACAGATTAAGAGCATTTGCAACCAAAAGTAAAGAACTGTAAATACTCTGAGCTCATTATCTATCTTTACTTAAGAATGAAACAGAGTTTCCTATTCACGGAGAGTCTGAAGGTTTTTGGAATATACCATTGGAGCGATACATACAATTCCCAACCAACACCCCCTGTTCAGGTCCTCTTGGGCCATTACTACAGGCGTTGCCAACAAGCAGGTGTTTTGTCAAACTGAAAGGTATTATTTGCAAACCTGCAAATTCAATGAATTGTTTCACTTTTTTCAGACTTTCAGTTTGTGACTTTGCATCAGGTCAGGTGTGAGGCAGTTGCCAATACAGAGACGTTGCTCTCTGAATATACTCACTTGAATGAATTAGGTTTTTTAGTCATCAGTAATTACGTTGCAATTAATTGCTGTGAGAAGTCACTTGAAGTCTATATCCCGTCACCACTGACAAAAGTTCCTTTGGTCCCACCCATGACCTGATGATCCCTTTGATCACATTTCTCAAACTTTTTTGTGATCAACTTCCAAAAAATCAATACAATTCAAAAAACCAACTCACTTTCTCATCTTCTGGGATGATGGTATGATCATCCTGTGCCTTTTAATCAATGCATAATGTGGAAATGGTTAATATTGTTCTGTTTGATCCTACAGTCTCTATTACTTGCAAGTAGTCCCATTAACACTGGTGATTGCTGAAATTACTTCTGTGGCTGTCCCCCAAATAAGCAATGAAGAATCAGGACCTACAAATTAAAATCAAGTCACCTGTACTGAAAAATACTGTTACTGTTATGGAAGATAATCCTAGAATTTATGTTACAGGTATATATTTATATTTTACTTTTTTTTTTTTTTACATTATTCATCAAAGTACCTTTTACAGTTGTTTTACCTGTTCCTAAGAATTATCATATCTACGTAGAATCATACCAACATAGAAACGTACCTATTTATGTATCAACAGCTTATATCAACAGCTTTTAAAAGGCAGTTAGGAGCATTCACATGGCTTATATTGTCTTTAATCATTACTCAGGTGTGAATGTTACTGTTTAGTGGTCAGGTTATCACAAACAAAATCCATATGAAGGAACATACGTGTAAGATGTATGTTTAAACCACTATAACCATCATGCCTTTGCTTTCAAAAATAAACTGGAGACCGTTTTTTAAATTCTTTTATGAAGACAGCAAGAAGAATGATTCCATGGAGAAAAGGGATAATTTAATGAATTAAATAGGAATTACTTCTCTCTTTCCAAATACAGAAGTATAGATTTGCCAGATGATTTATAGGAGAGAATTTTGCATTTTCTTTTGCATTTAATGTGTGTGAATATAGAACATAGACAAATGTTATGACATAAAGTGCAGAAATTCTGAGCAAGTATGAATAATTATCACCAAACAGTACTCACTCATATTAAAGAATTCTAAGTAGAAATTTTGCAGTTTTAATCAAAACTCTTAGAAGTTGAGCACACTTCCAGTATGTATGGAAACATACCAAAAAATATGTATCTTCATAGATGAATATTAAAACACTGGTATCTGCTGGCATTACTATCTTAATTATCCAAATTAATAAGTCAGTCAGGTTTGAAGGGGGAAAAAAACCCACCAAACTCTTTCTATCTTGAGATGGCACAGCATTATCTCAAGCATAATTCTCACATAGTTCCACAAAAATACATCCAAATTGTAACACCTGAATATAGACACTTTTTCCCCCCAGTAAAGTTTCCTATTGTTCTTTTCTTCTCATTTTTTCCAGTTATATCAATAACCTTTTAAAATTACACAAACTTTTAAAATAAAAGCACACTGTCAGTACAGTCGATGGAACTTGTGGGTCTTTTTTTCTGTTTACTGAGATGGGCCATCTCACACAGTAGTCCAAGAGCTGGGAGAGGTAGCTATTCTGACTGATTTCTTCCCACTGAACCACATTAAGAGTGACAAAATACTTGTGGCAAGCATTGGTGACATAGATTTAATGAAATCTAGCATTCAGCAGAGAGAAAAATCATAATTAAATGAGCGTTTAACTCTCCCGATGGCATGCAGAGTCTTCACAAGCCATTGCGAATATAACATTTTAAGTCCTTGAAACAGGAATTCCTAGAAAGAAAAGGAAATCTCATTTGTTTCATGTTCAGTGAATACAGCAATACTTTCTGATGTTTCCATGTGCAAAATGTTAAGGTTTTGATTCTGAAAGCACTTTGAGGAGGCCTCACAGTCTCTTCAACAGTCAATCCAGATTGTTTGAACGATTAGATTTTATTGCACAAAAGTGCTATAAGGTGCTTTGAAGTGAAAGGCAAGCTTTGGACTCCTAACACTTAAGAAAATCAAGCAGAAAATTTCTTTCCCACTAGGTCTGCAAACAAACTGCCAGACACATCCTTTTCACTTTACTGAAACCATGTGTTTGGTGCAATAAAGACAGAGAGAAAGATGGAAGAGTAAGAAAAAGTTAGTATCCAATTTACTCCTGATAGTACATTCTCGATAAAATAAAAAGGTGCTCGACTGCCTCGTCTGCCATCATGATGTGTCTGCCAAAATAGCCCCAAAACACTGGAGGAAGGGTATTAATGGTGACTCCAACACTGCTATCTCTGTACTTCATGTACTGCAGGGTCAAACATCAGCTGGTGGAAGAAGACTCTCCACCAACGAGTAGCTGTTTCTACAACATCTTTTTTCAATCCCTGGTAACTTGTCTTCCAGAAATTGAAAAATGACATTTTGCCCCCTGGAAGACTATTCATAGTAGTATTCTGCTTTAAATCCAACAGGAACTTAGACCTAGGTCATGTTTCATCAATTCCCCATATATCTATTTTAAAAGTCTTGATTCTGCGGTTCTGCTGATGATTACACCCAAATATTTGCACTGATATTCTTCCTCACTCAGGCCATATTTTACATTGTTTTGCCTCTTGTTCTGGTCTGAATGAATTTTTCTGAATCTTTCTAGAGTCAACTGGGAGGGAAATTATTTCCCCATTCTTAAATATTTCAGACATAATTCCTATTCCGTCTTTTTCTTGATACAAACTCCAAGTTTGACGTAAAATTTGTCAAGAACTTTGGTATTCTGGACATTAGAGCACTTGCAGGCATAGGTGAATCAAATATAAATCACTTACATAAGGCAGAGAGATCTAGATTCAGATCTTTGCTCTATCTCAGGAAAGCCTTCTCAAACAGGCTATTTTATTCATCACCATGTCCCTACGCTACACAAACCTAATAAATTCTTTCCAGTTAAGCTTTTAAAACATAGCACAGACTGCCAGAGTTTCAGTTTTTATTGCACAGGGGTTTTTTTAAATGGAAACAATACCAAATCATTTAGTAAAAATAAGTAAGTAGGTAGGTCTGGAGCAATCCTAGTTCTTCCTACTTAGCCAAAAAAATATAACAAAGAGCTGGATGAGGAAAAAAGTTATGAATTATACTAGCATCTTGAACACTCAAACCCAGAAAATAATTAAGCAGAAAAAAAAATTGAGTTCATTTGCACTCAAAAGCTACATTGATTTAATTGAGAAAGATTTAGTTTAATCCAGATGAAAATTTTAAACAAACCAAGTATTCATACCTGGCTCCTGCATTTCCTTTTTAGACCTTATTTAAACTCACTATTCCCTAGGAATGTGCAAAAGCAGATCATGCCACATAAGGCCAGCCGGAAGAACAAAAAAATCCAACCAAACAAAAAAACCCTACAAAACCAAAAAGCAAACAAGAAAGGAGCTGAATTCATAATCTAGTTTGTAGAAGATTATTCTTGATTTTGTATTTATCCAGAAGTTTACTAATTAGAAAGGAACTCTATCACCCTATTGAAAAGGGAGTGATACAAACAGAAAAAGCACCATAATCATAGAATCATAGAATCGTTTGAGTTGGAAGGGATCTTAAAGATCCAACCCCCCTGCCATGGGCAGGGACACCTCCCACTAGAGCAGGTTGCTCAAAGCCCCATCCAGCCTGGCCTTGGACACCTCCAGGGATGGTGCATCCACAGCTTCCCTGGGCAACCTGTTCCAGTGCTTCACCACCCTCACAGTAAAGAATTTTTTTCTCGTATCTAATCTAAATCTCCCCTCTTCCAATTTAAACCCATTGCCCCTTGTCCTGTCCCTACACTTCCTCATAAAGAGGCCCTCTCCAGCTCTTCTATAGGCTCCCTTCAGATATTGAAAGGTTGTTATAAGGTCTCGCCAGAGCCTTCTCAAGACTGAACAACCCCAGCTCTCTCAGCCTGTCTTCATAGGAGAGATGCTCCATCCCTCTGATCATCTTCGTGACCCTCTGCTGGACCTGTTCCAACAGATCCATGTCTCTCCTGTGTTAAGGACTCCAAAGCTGGACACAGTACTCCAGGTGGGGTCTCACAAGTGCAGAGTAGAGGGGTAGAATCACCTCCTGAGACCTGCTGGCCATACTTCTCTTGATGCAGCCCAGGACATGGTTGGCTCTCTGGGCTGCCAGCGTGCACTGCCGGCTCGTGTTGAGCTTCTCATCCACAAGCACTCCCAAGTCCTTCTCCTCAGGGCTGCTTTCCATGCAAGTCATGAATTGAAGCTTTCCTCACTCCCAGCTGGCAATATCTTTTTTAATGCATGCTGCCATCAAGCTACCAAGAAGTGTGATGCAACAAGTATGCAGCAACCAAAATATGAAGAACTGACAGGGAAGTAGCTGCGTGTTGTGGAGGCTCCATTTCACTTAAAGGCAATCTGGCCTTGCTCTCAGGGTTACAAGCGTTTGAAGACTTCTAGAATGCATTCATGTTTCTTGTAAAAAAATACGTATATAAAGAGTAAAAATTATCCTGAAAACTACTAGAAGAAGAAAGGCTGGAGAGTTAACGGCTTTTATGTAGGAAAGATGAAAATATTTACACCTACACCTGAAAATATTTACATCTACACCTGCACAAAATGGTAGCAAGTCGAGATCTTCTGTAGCATTATTTCTATTACAGTTTTAAGAATTTATACTATAGCATCCCAGTGCAAGTAGTTGCTATTAACCCCATACTTTTGATACAGCTCAATAAAACAAAACATAAGGAGCATTGTCAAAAGATTGTGATCCTGAATCTTCTTGTAACTTTTCTTGGAGCAATGTAATTCCATGGAATTCAGTCGATATTTCAACAAGAGTTCATGCTTTTATTTTTTTACCCTCAGTGTTTGGAACTTAAATGTCGTTGAACCACTTATCCATCCAGGGGGCAGTTCAGAGACTAATCAGGAGGTCGATAATAGGAACGTTCAGGTGATGATGTTCTTAACGTAGAGCTTAATTGATACGAGATTGTACGGTTCTGGCATCGGCACTCCTGTACAGCAAGTTGCCTAAATGAACATTATTTTAAAGTGAGATTAAGCACTTTTCAAAAATCAGCAAAATTATCTTGTAGCCATTATCATCTTTTTTTTTTTTCCTTTTAAGATTGTCAGCTATTTTATTTTAAAAGGAGACGTGGTATTCATCATATACTTCTCTGAGAGATAGATCAGTGACTCTTTGAATTACATCCTTATTCAAATTTAGTTCTACATATCCATTGTCTCTTTTTTCCATAAAGAAGAAGTTAGCCATGGTTACTGCAGGTTAAACTCTAAAAATTGTAAAAATCTCCAGGGATGAAAAGCCTAATTTGAAGGTTATTCACAAGTTGCAACATAAGGACAATCACTAAATCACTAAAGAACCTGGGTACTGGATCAATCCGTAACTCCTGCATCTTGGAACAAGGTGAGGAAGCAGGTGGGATTGGATAATACATTGGAAAATTCTAGAGGTACATACTCATCTAGGATCCTGGTTTCAGGACACCAATTGTTTACACGAGGAGAATCTAGTCTGTGTTGGACTGGGAAACTACTAGGAAGGGTGGCTACAAGAATCCCTGAGTTTCAACATATAACCCCAATAAAAATTATAAGTGGATGGGTATATTGGGAGCATAGCACAGGCTAGAAAAAAAGGACTCCAAGTTGCCCAAAACCTTGTAAATGAAGGTATAACTGGAACTGCCCATATGCTATTGAACTGAAACTTACTCCAGTGTGGCTTATCCATTACTACAGACCTACCTATAGAGCAAATCACCGAAACAGCTCAACAAAACCTGCAGGAGAGGGATCAGATCCAGACCCATCATCTCACAGATCTGAATCTACAGGTAGCAGGAGCCCAGTGAGACAGTAACAGTCTGCCAGCTACCAACCAACATCCCACAGCCTTGTGCCTGGGGAGGTCATACGCGCTGTAAAGACCATGGGACCAGGCTTATCTACATTAGCTGCTAGTCTTACTAGCATTATTGCTTTTAAGGGCTTTACTATGCAACTGCTCTACTGCCTTCAATGGACAAGATGGTGCTGGCAATGGTGGGAAGTCAGAGTGCAGCTGCTTGCAGCTCTCACAGGTAACATCACCCTGTAGAATACCAAGTTTGGGTATGAATGCAGCAAAACTATGACCAACGGGGATAAGGAAACACGGGCAAGTTTTTTATTTAGGGCAGAGAAAGGGAGGTACAAGGGCAGTAAAAAGAAGGGTCAAGAAACAGAAAGGGATAAAAAGATATGCAAGTTGTGAGTGGGGTTGTTCAGGTGTATCTGAGAGTCAGTCCCTACGCTTGGTCACCACAGCCAGAACAGGACAGTAAATCAAACCTTTTATTTCCACATGAGTCCTGCAGAAATTTCCGCAGTCAGGAGGGTGGGAGAGATGGGGAGGTGCCTTTTCTGAATGCTAAAGAAAACCCCAGACAGATGATAGATTAAGCCTCCTACTATCCCTGTGTTAGTGCTCATTCAAGGCCTGACAGCGTTGACACTTCCACCTCCTAATTTTGGGCATTTTTTCATTCTGCGCCAAGGCAGTAAATCAATATGACTAGTTAAGTCAGTGTTAGAACAAGGATTTAATCTATCCACTTGTTTAAACTGACAACAACAACAACAAAAAAAACCAGTCAATAGTAACATCTGCTGCTTCCATTATACCAACTATCACGATACCAACTTTAACAATAGCCTCTCTGGCTAATCTGCTTTTCACTTGCCACTACCACAAATACAGATTGGCTGTGAGAAGACAATTTGGAGCTTTAGTCCTTTTCCCTGCAAGCAAGAGAGATAGATACCTTGTCTTATAAAGCATGACTTTCTGAGGAAAAACAGAAAAGAAATAAAATTATTGTAACTTTTGTGGGACGTTGAAGGAACACTGTTTTGATTTCATGAAAAAAGCTCTAGCCTTTCAAAGACGGCTTAATCTAATGTCAGCCTCAGATTTTTATATGTGAACATTTCAGTCTTCGCTCTTTAAGATTTCTGCATATTGTTTTTGCAACTGACTTATAAACTGCATAATGGAACCTAGCTTTGTTCTTCCAAAAAACAATTCAGGTAATTATGTTTGTAATTCTCTTGAAGAGAAATTATCTGCAAGCATGAAAACTGTCGATCTTTGCCTCAGAAAGGCTCACTCTAATATCTGTTTTGCTAACCATCTGTAAACTAAGTGTTGATATTACTGCAGCTATAAACAACCACATGAGTAACAAATTGTCCTTAACTAGGAGAAGAGATTAAGTATGGAGACCGATTCAACTTTCTGCCATTGAATATTTCAAGAAGAAACAAATGCAGTCCCTACCAGGGAGAACCCAGACACCATCCCATCCAAACCCAGGAAATTCTAGAGAGCAGCTTATCTCAGTGTGTCATTCATTCCAGTGGCTATAAAGGAAACTTAGACAACTGATTTAGACAGCATCTACAACATCTACACAGACTGAATTCAGCGACATGAATGGCATCCAAATACACAGAAGGTGTAAAATGGAACAAAGCCAAACTTTGCTGTTTAAGCCTACTGATCAGTCTAAACCTTAGTACTCCACTGCCTGTTACCCCGGTTAGATGCAGGAAGTGCAGTACAAAAACATATACTTGCCTTTCAAAGCGCTCAGTCCCCAGCTGTCTTTTGGTGAAATCCAGTTCCAGCTCTAGCTGAGTTGCTCTATTTCTGAGCTGAGTTAAATCTTGACCCTGCACAGCACTGTAAAGTCCATACAGTTTAATTAGATATTAACTATAATCCTCCCAGTCTCTTACCAAATACAATTATCCAAAATTAAAAGGCCATCTATAACATGCATTTGAGATTAAGAACTTTTTTTTGAGTACACAGAAAAGACTATTAGGATATAGCTGGGGAATCAGAAGCAGGTTTTTGGTATCTTCTGCCAAGGTACATTAGCCATTTGAAAATGCATCTAGATATAAAATCATCTGTGTGTACATACACTTGGAAAGAATGAAAAAAAAACCTGCAATATTCTCCTGGTCATTTACTCACAGTTTATTTTCTGCTAAAGCAAGCTGTTCCTTGAGAAACTGAATTTCAGAGTCTTTTTCTTGTTTTTCTATCTGTGACTGAAATTCTTTCTCATGACTGGATGCAAGCAAAGATTCCAGGTTTTTCATAGATGCTCTTTCATTTACCAGTTGTTTTCTCAGCAGCTCTGTTTCAGAATAGGATGACACACACTTGCTCTGCAGCTAAACAAAGATTTAAAAGTTTTATCTATCTATTATGGTAATCCTTAAAAAAAAAAAAAGAGAGAGAAAATTAAAAAGAAAGTCTCACTCCACTGACAATTCATGTTACATTTGCCTTCAGTCAAAATCTTGTGTCAGATTTATAAATTCACCCAATGTATGTAAATGTTCTTGGTAGAAATGACAAAATGATAGTAAATATATGGATCAATGGGGATATAGACTGTAGACAGAATCATACAAAAGAGAAGTTCTGTATTTTGCTGAGGCAAGAAATGACTGATTAACCATTTGCATGCAGGAAATGGCACATGGTATAACAAACCAGTATCTGGATCTCCAGCAGAGTGAGATTACACTTATTTTACTTAAAGAAGCACCAAGAATAAATCTAGGAAGAAAGGGAAAATTAATAAAATTCAAAATGAGATTAAGCATCTATGTATCTTGGGGGAACCTAAAACAGAATAATATCCATGAAAACTGGTATGTTCCACTGAAAAAGGAACAATGGATGTTCCTGAGACATAACTACACAAAAAGAGAAAAGAAAAAAACCAAAACCAACAAATCAAAACAAACAATTCCCACACACAAACGCAACAAACCTAGAGATTGTGAGTCAGGAAAATCTGTATTGAGTTAGCTACAGAGACAGAAAAAACTGTCTGTTTTAATCTCAGTGTAAACAAGCTAGATGCTGTTTTTCTTCATTTTTTCATGTACGCATTTTGGTATGTCTGAGTCCATTTTGGATACTGGAAGCACACTTTTATCTGTATTTTACTTAACCCTAGTTTACATTTAGCACAATAATGCTCACCCAAAGTTCATAGTAAATCTATGAATTGAGACATCTTACCAAACACCTCAACACCCCAAACACCTGCAGCACATTCATCAGAATTTTCAGAGGATAACCATTTGTGTGTTCAAATCAGATATTGAAAGAGCTAAGGTCACAGGCCAACAGGGAAAAAAGAAGAAAACTGAACAAAAAAAAAAGCGAAAAGAAAAAGGAGAGAAGGAGGAAGAGAAGAGAGGAGAGACATGCACAAAAAAGATTTTTCACTTTCCAAAGCAAAATTATTTGGTTTTACCAAACTAAACTTAAAGGTATCTTCACTCTGAAAGATCCAATTTTCTACTAACTGTCAATCAAAAATCTATTTCCTTTGCCTATAAACAGTTTTGATATTCTACTTTTGTATTTCAGAACAAAAGAATACTGAGAACTGTAGACAGCATAATTTAATAAATTATAGGAAAATAAACACTACTAGAAACACTGAAAGAATAATATTATTCAGCATCAGATTCTATTTCCACTTCTGAATATATGTATGCTGCAATCTAATAATGTAGATTTCTGCATTGGAATAAGAGCCCTATCTGAAGGTTATACATGGCGGATGAAAAACCACTGGTTGAAAGGCATTAAAAAAAAAAGGGTGACAATTTCCCAACCTCAGACTTTTCTCTAACTCAATCTCTGTATTTTTCTATCCTGAAGGCATTGGTGCTCTCCACAGTCCCAGCAAGTCCTCACAGAAGAATCAAGGAAGGCTTAGTAATATAAAATCTCACAAAAGCTTCAGGAAAATATCTTCCGCTGGAAATCTTCTCTATCAAAAGTATCCACAAACATAAAAAAGACATTGCACACATTTGGCTGGAGCAAATACCCAACTGTCAAACAGCAGCTTTACCCATGGCATATGGAAAATGCATAAAGGTCAAAAGAGAATGGTGGAAGCCTATAAAGAACAAGAAATTATCTCAGCTGGAGCAGAGAACGGACAGGACAGTGATAGAATCATACTGAAAATATTTGAATATTGTGAGTATGTATGAAAATTTTTTCAGAGCTTATCCAAGCTGAGCTTTTAAAGATTTGCCTATCAAACATTAATTTTGTAGGTTTTGTAAAAAATCAAGGACAACAGAAATTCATTTTCAAGGGAAATTAAGGAGAGATTATTAAACAGGTATTGATATTCCTAAAAGTCAAGTATTTTGAAGTCCATAGTCCATATAAAGTTTCTTTACTAATAAAATACTTCGGCTTCTCTGCTTACATAGTGACTAGATGTAAAATCCAAGACATTTTTCAAGAAAATAACCAGTAATTTTGAGTTCTGACTTTTGAGTATTCATAGTAAACCCTTGCAAAGCAGTGAGCTTTTCAAATAGTACCCACTTAAGAGTAAGCCCCTAAGGAAAACAAACATTTCAATGTAAAAAACTGAAGCACTAATCATCAACAGAGATTTCTTTGATCATTCCAGATCTCAAAGTAAATTTAGATCCCTTAAATATTATGTTAACATAAACTTATTTTTCTAATATATTTCAGATACCCCTTTTACCTTCTCTGCTGTGTAAGTTAACTGCTGATTTATTTAAATCATTCTTTGACTGCATCTAGTTTAATGCAAAGCTCTTGTGTAGATGAGAGATTTGCAAGTAGAGACTCCTTCATGATGTATTTTTTAAGCTTTATGTTTTCACAAGAGACTTGCTTAAGGCAGAAGTCTGAGACTTGTATGCTGCCTCTGTTGTAAATGGTAAAGTAAAGGAGTATCTCATAATCTAAACTCTACTGCAAAGAAAATTTAAAACTGCTTCCAAAATAATACAAAAAGTACTTCTGTGTAATTGTGGTAAATCTTAAGAAGCAGCAGGCATTTATTTTAGAATAAACTTTAAAGTTATTTCTTTAAATAACTCCCACATATAAAAACTAGAAAACAGCAAAACCAGCTACTGACATTTTAAACTATTCCTAGAATTCCACTCCTTCTGCAGAGCTAATAAGGTTCAAAATTCTGCTATGGGCACCATTCCATTTTCAGATTAGATGCTCTTAACAATAAAATGTATTCTTGTATATAGATGATCAATGAATGCTGAGATAATGTCAGTGATACTTATACTGCTGTCACCCATAAACTCATGGGTTTTGGGTGAGTTTCAGAATTTTTTCTGAGTTCATGCTAGATGACAGAATTCACGTTCAAGAGAAGTCCCCAAGCCAGCAGCAGCAGTTCTGACTACAGGCATTCAGAATTTTGTATATTTTAAATTAACATACCCTAGGTTTTTCACTTTTGAAAAATGCCTGTACTTTTCCCTTTGACACCTGACTGGTATTTCTGGTCACTTGTAACTACTTAATTTTCAGTAGTTGGCAGAATGAGTCTGGGAGGTTGTTGACAAAAGCAGGAGGAGAAATAAAGCACTGTGGTTTCCTTGAAGGATTTCTTAGGAATGAGTCCAAAAGAGATGACTGTAGGGAGAGTGTGTCACATTCATGCTAGCTCTTTCTTGCCTAAAAAAAAAGCACGGGGAACACAGGGTGCTGCTAAGTGTGCTAGGACTTTTTAAATTAGAACTTCTGAGTTTTAGGTATGTGCCTTACATGTAACTGCTGTGAACCTGAACATGATATCCAACTGGAATTCTGACTCAATTTGATGACACAGTTTTCAAGAAGAAGCCTGTTTATTGCGATATTTAATAGCAGGAATGTGGGAAGGAATGAGCAGGATTATATCTTTACCTGTTTGGGGTTGGCTGAACAAACTAGGACCACGTACCTAGGACTAGGACAGTTTTATTGTACCCCAAAAAATATCAAAATCTGCCACACAGTCTTCCTGTGCTGTTTTGCTACTTTTATGTTTTTCACCCATTTCCTGAACAGCAGCAGCTCAGTGCCTCCTGAGTATCCAACATGCACAGGTGATCCTCAGGAGCCTATGTAACATTCAGGAAGCAGAGATGATCTGCAACAAAAATGGTAACAAACCAAGACCAGAAGATAGTTTACATGTATTTTCAAAGGCATGCTGTGCATGTCCCATTAAGTTCTTCAGATTTTCAAGAGGGGAGAGGATCTCTGGAACACCTAAAGCAGTGGAAAGAAGGCTGGAAAACTGGAAGCAAGACAAGCAGGTACAGGAACATAACAAGTGACAAAGCACAAAGTATGCTGTGGAGTTGTATGTGACATTATGCCTTTGGTCATTCCAAATACGAGAGCATTTTAGAACTTTTTTCCCTTAAAATATGCTATTATTTTTAAAGATTTTTTTCCAAGAGTGACTAATGGAAATCTATTTATAGTATTAAATAAATTCAAACTCCATACCGTTCATTGTAGCAAGTATCTCTAAAATATAAGAAGTGGCATTAAGTATAATTTTAAACAGCTGCAGGCTTCAAATCCTACCAGACTATTTCAAGGGTGAACTATGAAAAAAAGAGTTTCAACTTACTAGCTCCACCTCTGTTTCAAGGGACTCCATTTTCTCTTTTAACCTGCGGTTCTCGGACCCCACACCGAGCAGTGCCCATCTAACAGAGCTACAATCTGCTTCTGCTTGATGGCATTTTGCTTCCCAGCTTTCTCCTTGTTCACGGGCTTTGTGGTAATTCTCCAAAAGCTCACAGTTCTCCATTTCCTAACACATAAAGCTTGTTAGTTTAAAATTGCACAGCAAGCTTCCCAAAATAGGGATACCTATAGGTCTATAGGTATGACATGGTTTTAGAAGTTCTCCTTCCATTGAAAACTTTAGCCAAAACATCAAGAGATTTCTCAGGAACCAGTGTCTTTTTCAAGATGGCTGTATTTTAATGCTCAAAAGACAACTGTTAAAAATGGCTAAATTAACATGACAAAATATATTGCATTGCAATATGTTGCAGAATTATTATTGGTCTTTTTAATATTAATCCCATATGGTAAGAAAGACAAAAGAGTTTCAAGTCTCTGTATAATTCACTCTCTGAATTCTTAAGTTTAATAAACACACATATGCATATATATATATATATATTAAAAACACACTGAAACAGACTTCCTTACTCGTGTACTGCAAAAAAACCTAAAAAAATGTGTTCAAGCTGTGAAAAACCTGTTAGTAGAGTGCAAGTAAGTTTCAGCAAGGAAGCAAATTCTTCCATGCAAGCATGATTAAAATTACATTTTTAGTTAAAACAATAGGTTTAATCCATATACCCACTTTGGACTTAAGTATGCTTTTCAGCCTGACAATATCTGTGTTTGAATCCTGGGCTTTCAACTTCATGTCATCAAGATCATTCTGGTACTTTGCTAGTTTTTTATATAGCACCTACAAAGAAAAATTTGTTTCATGAGGTTAAAGTATACTGTTTGTATCTTTCTAAAAAATAGAATTAGTGTGTATCTAGTGCCTATGGCTTTATTAATGTTATTTAAAGGCTATATAAAATTTTAATTGTGTATATATCCATAAATGATATTTTGCATGTATGAAAAATATTTACTGTCTTTGACTTAAAAGTAATGATAAATCTTGAAGAAAAGTGTTTATTAAAAAATGTAGCAGTTAAGGAGAGAAAGACAGATGGTTTATTTAGCAGCTAGGTGGTCATTACAAAATAGCCTGCCCCATTCAAGGAACAGGGCTCACAGTCAGTTCCCTCTTTTTTACATGTTACAATCTCTTAAAAGCCCACATTTGAAAAAGCAGAAGACAGCTAAAAATTTAATTAACTAATTAAGTGGTTACTTCCTAATCAGGGGGAATAAAGCCACACATATTAGGAAAATGCACCCAGTTCTGGCAACTATTGTTTAAGAAACAGAACAGAGTGAATTAAAAAATCCTGCAGAAGGGCTGTCTTGAACTGTTCAGAAACTCCTCATTCCTTACAAAATTACTATGAGAACACTGAGCTACAAGAACCAGAATGTGTGCGGTGGGGAGGAAGTTGGCTATGGAGAAACTCCTGTTCCTGTGCTCCAGAGAAGGGCGATGAAGCTTGTGAGGGGTCTGGAGAGTAAGTCTTATGAGGAGCTGGGGTTGTTCAGCCTGGAGAAAAGGATGCTTAAGGGAGACCTTATCGCGTGCTACAACTACCTGAAAGGAGGCTGTAGAGAGGCAGGGGTCGGTCTCTTCTCCCAAGTCACAGGTGATAGGACAAGAGAAAATGGCCGCAAGTTGCGCCAGGGGATGTTCAGGTTGGATATTAGAAAAAATTTTTACCCTGAAAGGGTTATTAACCACTGGAACAGGCTGCCCATGGAAGTGGTTGAGGCACTCTCCCTGGAGGTATTTAAAAAACCAGCAGACATAGTGCTTAGTGACATGGTTTAGTGATGGTTTTTATCAGAGTTAGGTTGATGGTTGGACTAGATGATCTTAAAGGTCCCTTCCAACCTAGACAATTCTATGATTCTGTTGTGAAAAGGCTGTGAATTGCTGAGAAAGGGTCTATGAACTTTTTCAGTAAGTCCAACTGAAGCAAAGGGAATGCTACTTTAAGTACTTTGAACATCACCTAAATTAATGGAAGAACCTAGAGGAACCATTATAGATGTAAGCCCATTAAAAAGTAGTAGATTCTGTGGGGCTAAAACTTTTTGTTTCTAACTGCTTCTACAGGCATTGCAAAGAAAACCATGAAGCCTTTGAAGGTATAAAAGCAACAGGAAGATTTGGTTTGTACCAGCCAACCACATCAGCATCTATTGTGATTCTGAGAGAAGGTAAAGAATAGTGATTCCATGCAGTAATCTCTTTTAGCAATCCAGATTTCTAGTGCCACTCACAAGCTACCTTTGGTGGTTAAAACTACTAGGATCTCAATTTTTCTAGCACAGTCCCGAAAAGTGCTAAAGAGAAGATATTAATGTGTTTGAGAGAAGAGTTATTTATCATGGGAGCTGTCTCACCTAATTTTCACAGCACAGATTTAGGCACTTGCTCTAAACTAGTTAGCTATGCTTCCTCTATAACAAGGAGAAAGACAGGTAAAACGAGTCACTTTAAAAACTGGGATGGGATGAACCTCCTTCTGGAATACTTTTCTCCACTTAAAAGGGAGCCTCAATAACTTGAAACTTTTATATATCTCAAATTACATGAAGTTAACCTGCTCCTTCAAAACCAGGCAGCAATTCTAGAGGAAGAGAAAGCCAAGTGAACAGAGAGACAAAGACATCCTAAACAGTAAAATAAGTGCAGAGAAGAAAGAGCAAGAATCAGAAAACCTAAATGAAGGCTACAGGTTGAACAGAAGAAAAACCAGAACATTACACAGTAATGAACTACTGCAGGTATTAAGCTTAATTTCTACCTGTTTGAAAGACACATTGATGCATGAAACCTGTGCATGCATGACACAATACTTTAGTTTTAAGTATTTTAACTACTTTCATTCGTAACTGCACATAGATTAGTAATACAGTGGACAATGTAATGCTGTATTATGACCAAGTATCTCCAGCAACTTCTATGCAAAAGCCACTTTAAAGGAATGTAAATAAATATAATACTATTTATAGTTTTGAACCTTATTAAAATGTGTTTTGTGTTAAATTATTAGCAAGTCAAGTTCATAAGCTTGTAAGTACTCTGGGTCAGGCACAGCAGAGTGTAAGAAATACTCTCTGCGTCCTTTATAGTATTTTTCCATATAAGCAATAGTTATAACTGCCACAATATTTTTACATTAAGATTAAAAAAACCCCATTAATTAGCTGTTCCTCCAGATAAACATCCAAAGCATTACATAATTTAATAGCTGGTCCTCTTCATACAAGAGAGCAGAGCAATAAGGGATAAATCAGTTTGAAATTGAGCTTAAAAACTACTTTACAGATTTACTTCAGATGAGGGCCCAACAATTCTATGCACTACTTGAAAAATATACAATTTTCCTTTTATTCCAGGGTTCTCTGTACAAATATACCTGATTTTCTTGCATAATATTAGAAAGACGCTCTTGTAACCTGTCATTCTCCTGAGCTAACGATTCTCTGTTCTTGTTAGTCTGTGCAAGTTCTTCACTGGTTTCTTGCAGCTGTTGACGCAAACTGGTGATATCTTTCTTACAAACACAGAGTGCTTCAGAAGACTTTCTATGCAGCAAATGAAAAAAACTTCAGGTGTGACAACAGTGCCCAACCTAATAAAAATGACAGCTTTTGCAGTGGTTAAGTTTACAAGTCATGAAACAAAGCTGTGACATTTTAATATTTAATAGGGTTAAAAAAAACATTTATCCACTAGCACATCCTATGATTCCGTTTTTGAAGTAATGCTATAAATTAATAAAATTTAATAACATTATTGACATTTTATCCTTACTTTGAGGAACGCTCCATCTCAGAAATCAGAATCTTGAAATCTGAAATTACTTTCTCCTTGAAAAGAAATACAAAATTAAAATAAACTCTCACCACTCCTCAGTATAAATGGAAAATAATGAAATAATATCATCTATATTTTTCTTTTATTCAGCTAGCTGATTAATTTATTTTAATGCAAAATGGATTGTGTTTTTTTCCAAGTTTCATCCTGTACTACTTAGAGCTGAAAATTCTGATAATCTGTGATTCTATAATCTAATTTGGCAAATAAACAAATATTATTGTCTTCTGCAGAATATAAAACTTCCATTAAAATTTTTAATTCTTTGTCATTATAAAAGTAGCATTGGTTTACACTCCCAAAACTAAATGATGTCTTCTGTCTATTAGATAAGTTTTCACAGCTTTTCTACAATGAATAAACTATCAGAGTCTGGTAGTTTGCAATTAATAAAACAAGAATTCTGTCACTATATTTCCATAAAGAAGGCGGGACAAAGTGTATCACTTCACTTCCTTCTCTTTGGATACAGATATTAAAAACCACATGGATAGCCTATGGAAATGTCTTCCATGGGAGACACAAGAAGTGAGACATGGCCATCTGTTCTCCAAAATGGACACCATTTTACAATTTACAGCTTTTAAAATGGCAAGTCAGTGCTTGCGGCAAGATGATTATACCCTGTCCTGCTATATATTTTCCTTAAAATTTTCTTTAAAATCACTGCAAATTCTGAAGTCAACAATCACAACAGTTAAAAAGTACCTGTTTTTAATTTATCCTAAATCAATATCCAGATGGCTGAAGTTGAGGTGAAAACCAGTTTCAGAGCTGAGAACTATGCAGCTTCATTATAAAGTTTGAAATCTGATGCTGAAGCTATTTTCTTCAGTAAACTAGTAACTTAAGGTGAAATGCTTCTTCAATGACAACAAAGGCAATACAACCTGGCGCCCTGCATCTCTAACATCAGTGGAGCCCAAGGGAAAATTTAGGCCAGGTATTATAAGGAAACATTTTACTGTCTAAATTACTCTTCTCAACTTCCGGAAAGTACCTAAAGTCTCCTCTCTTGGTAAGTATAAACTATACAAAACACCAAACACGAGATGCTCAACGCTGCTCAAACCTACTGCAGTTCAATTCAACAAGAGTTTTACTGTTGCCTTGAAACTTGAGCAGAACTAGTTCAGCACTGAGCACTGTTGGGGATACCAATATAAGACAGGTGTGATGACCCAACAGATTCTTTCCCTATTTATCTTTTGGGACTATTTATATGTTAAAACATACTTTAATTGCCAGGCTTTCCTCAAAAGTAGCAATCTTCTCTCTTCCTTCTTCCACACAGTTTTGCAAAGTTACCTTCTCTTGATCAAGTTGTACAATTGTTTCTTTCAGAGCACAGATCTCCTCTTGTTGCACAAGACTTTGTCTTGAAAAGTTATCTGGACACAATCAAAAGGGTCTCATTTTTATTAATTCATCCCATTTGAAGTAAAAATTCCTTTATACACTTCTAAAGCATAAAAGAACATGGCAAAAGCTCCCCTTCAAGTAAATACTGAAGCATGCACCTTTTTGAAACATAAATAATCCGACATTGCGTTTTTCCTTAGATCAAGGCTCCAAATTATATGGCTCAAAACAAATTTATCTTTAAGCAGCAAATATTTAGATAATTAAAAATAACTCTTTCAGGTATTATAACAATAAAGGCGTAAGCAGAATTACAACAGATTAAAGCAATATGTAGACTACACTGTATAATGACTGAAGAAATACAAGAGATTATATTGTGATATTAGCCATTTTTCCAAAATAATTTTTTATTTATTTAAATGAACTTTATGTAAAAATGAATAGGAGTAATACATTTGTAAAATTCAACACCACTTAAAAATTGCAAAGATAATAATGAATAAAGCAATCCACACACTACAAAATCAAATTCTAAAAGATGCCTCTCTCTATCTTCATTCAAGTAATAAGGTGTTACACACCACATTTACCTTTAAATGATCAGAGAATCAATCCTTATATGATCTACATACACTGGATTCGCAGAGGAGAAACACAGCAACCCTTCTTACAGTGAACCTTACATCTCATTAAAACCATGAAGGCTGCAAATTACTCAGTGTAATGGTGCTTATTGAATGAGACTTATGAATCACTTCCAGGAGACAAAACATTAAAAGTAAAATGATCTGTAGCTCAGTCTTTCAGGGACATCATAGCATATATTCACTTTCCATTTTTCCACAGAATTTCTCCCTATTTCAAAACACAAAATGAAAGGCACTCAAATTTCCACACCGTGTTTTTGGATGTACAGCTGCTAAGACAGCATTCAAACCTGGCTCTAAAGAAAATCCTGATAGAGCAACTAATCCTGGAAACCATTTCCAGGAACATTAAGGGCAAGAAAGTCACCAGTAGTAGTCAGCACGGATGGAAGTCACGCTTGACCAACTTGTCAAACTTCTCTGATGAAATGACTTGCCTGGTAGATGAGGGAAGAGCAGGGGATGTTGTCTACCTTGAGTTCAATAAGACCTTTGACACTCCCATAAGATACTCATAGATGAGCTGTTGACATATGGGCTGGATGAGCAGACAGTGAGGTGGACTGAAAAATGCCTGAACAGCCAGGTTCAGAGGGTGGTAATCAGTGGCACAAAGCCTAGTTGGAGGCCAGTAACTAGTGGTGTGCCCCAGGGATTAGTACTGTGTCCAGTCCTGTTTTACATTTTCATTGATAATCTCGATAATGGGTCAGAGTTTACTATCAGGAATTTTGCTGAGGATGCAAAACTGGGAGGAGTGGCTGATACACCAGAGGGTGGTGCTGCCATCCAGAGGGACCTTGACAGGCTGGAAATAGGGGATAACAGGAATCCTGAAGTTCAAGAAAGAGAAGTGCAAAGTCCTACACCTGAGGATGAACAATCCCAGGGCACAATTTCCACCACCACCCAGCTGGAAAGCAGCTTGGCAGGAAAGCTGGGGGCCCTGGTGGACACCAAGTTGAACATGATCCAGCCATTGTGCCCTTGCTGCAAAGAAGGCTAACAGTAACCCGGGCTGCAGTAGGGGAAATATTGCCAGCTGGTTGAGGGAGGTGATCCTTCCCCTCTACTCAGCTCTGATGAGATACATCTAGAGTGCTGGGTCCAGTTCTCATCTCCCCAGTACAAGAGAGACACGGACATGTGGGAGGAGTCCAACAAAAGGCCGTGAAAATGACTGAGGGCCTCTCTCCTATGAGAAAAAGCTGAGAGCTGGGACTGTATAGCCTGGAGAAGACAAGGCTTGGGGGGAGAATTTATGAATGTATATAAACACCTGAAGGGAGGGTGTAAAGAGGAAAGAGCCAGGCTCTTTTCAGTGGCTCCCAGGACCAGAGGCAATGGGCATAACCTGTAACACAGGAGGTTCTCTCTGTAGATCAGGAAACACGTTTGGTTTTTTTTTTTAACTGAGTGACTGAGGACTGGAACAGGTTGCCCAGGGAGGTTATGAAGTCTCCTTCCTTGGAGATATTCAAAAGACATCTGGACATGGTCCTGGCAACTGGCTTTAGATGTCCCTGCTTGAGAAGGGAGGTTGGACAAGATGACCTTCAGAAGTGCTTTTCAACCTCAGTCCTTCTGTGATTCTAAGCAAGGGTGTGTTATCACTGTTTTACAGAGAAGGAATGGAAACACAAAGATCAATTGAAAACACTACCTGATTATTTTGGATGCCCAAACTGTGGCCTAAGAGACACTTTGACAAGTTTACATTATTTTGCAGACAAAAGAAGATAACACAAAACTTGGAAATCTCAAGTTCCATCCCAGATTCAAAAAGGTTCTCTAGTGGGCATACACAATTTCTTTCCATCTCCAATTCTGCCTCTCCAAGAACAAAATCATTAGCTGTTCATCCTTTCTCTTCACTTTGGTCAGCCCCAAGTCTTTAGGCTTCCCATCCTAGGCTCCTTCCCTATCAATCCTAAATCCACATTTTCTATCTGAAATTCCTTTTACTTCCAATCTTCCCCTTGCTTTCAACTTTATCGTCCAAGTCCTAAATATTCTGTGTGTATAGCAGCTCACAGTTTCTAGTCATGGTGCATGTCCAATAGCTCCAAGTTCTACCCACAATCTATGAACTAGTCATCCAATTTTAAGATCTTTCCAGTCTCTTTAACCACTTTATACTAGCTCTCCTCTCTGGATGTCTCTGATACTTCTTTACTCCCTCCTCTCACTTCATTAATTTTTAGTCTCTGATTTCTTGCATTCCCCCAGCTTTCCCCGGTGTCCACACCATCCACACACTGTTTCTCAATTCACTGACTCCCAATCTTGCTGTTTCCTACTTACAGTCTCCCTTGGTAACCAATCTGCCTTGCTGCAAATTCTTGTCCAGCTAGTATCCTTATTCTTCAACTGTTTTCTGGCTCTGTATTAACTTAACTTCTCCTGCCTATTGATCCTGCAGTTAAAACCTCTCAACTTTCTTCTCTCAGCACTCTCTCTCCCCACACCTACACTGTAGTTCCCCTCCTTTGGTATATTCTGCTGTTATCCCTGTGGTGACAGGATAATAGCACAACACAGTCTCCATTGATTTCAGGATTCTTTGCCTGGACTTGCCTCACAGTAATGAAAAATACTAATGAATCTAGATTGGAACATGCTTCAATCAGATGATATGACGCCAAATTCTGAAAAGTCACTATTCAGCTGTAATGAAGTGATTATTTTTTTTTTAGGGTTAAAGTAAGCTTAATGTGGACACATTTCCTAGGAACGATCAAAAGCATACAACAAATAGACTGACATGCCTATCAAACACTAAGTCCCTACTTTACAGTACCAGAGGTATTGGATTTTTAAAACAAATTATGTGGATTTTAATGTGGACAAAACATTGTTTTCTCTAGTCTTCTCAGGAGTGGCTTAAACACCCTAGTAGGTGAAGCATTAGGCATTAAGAAAAAGCATTAAGAAAGATTAAGTTCACTTTGAATGAAAGGTTGTTCATTTGAATGAAATGTTCATCTTGAGTGAAGTGTTTAAACCCAAATAATCAGAGTCTGAAATTCGGAAGTCACAGAAAACAAGATATTTTAATAGCATAAGGGAGATTTAACATTAAATGTCATTAGCTATAGGTTAGCTTTATTTTCCCTTCAAAAATTCAGCAATGCATTTGAGAACAGATGATGCATCTATAGAAAATAATAAAAGACTTCTAACACAACACAGTTGTAATTTTGGATGTCAGAACATATTCCTTGGCACTACAGGCATAATAATTCCTGTATCCACCTCATTTACTCCCCTAATATAGAAAAGCTGCAACATACAATCATAGGATATGTACTGCAAAGGATGTCGACGATAATTACATCATCATCCCATGCTGCTGAGAAGTGCTACTACTGCCTTACAGGATCAGAAATATAACTGACATGCTCAGGCGGCTGCACACTGGTACCAACACACATTGTTCAGCTGATGATATTTACTGTCACCAAAACTTACTTGCAGGGGCTTTATTACATAATTTTAAAATGCAAAAACCTTCCATTAATGAAAGAAAACAGATGTTTTACACTAGGAATTTTTAAGTTGTCAAAAATTACATTTATTTGCATTCAACACTTTCTCTTTCAATTCGTAAGGAAAAAAAAAAGAAAAAAGCAGTAATATAACAATTAGCCTATTGAATTTTATTACAAAAACTGTATCTGTCACTCACCAATTTTTTCATCCAAAACCATAATTTTCTTTTGGGTAAGTTGCAATTCATATGTTTTCTTAGCAAGGCTTCGCTGAGTCTCTGAAAGAGTCTGTTCTGTTTTTTGATTCAATAAACTGTAAAAGGGAGCATTAAACAGGAGAATTCAGAAGTTCATAAATTCTTTTTTTCCTTTTTGAAATCTCACTAAAATTGCAAAAGTTAAGAAAAAGCACGATTCATCTGTATATTTTAGGCTATTTGGGATATTTTATTAATGTTAATTGTAGTCTCTGGATATTAAAGTCTGAGTGCTCCTGTAAAGAATCACAGAAAAGTAAGAATTCTTTACAACAGGTGGATGTAAAAACTTCTCAAAAATTGTTAAAATAAAAATTAGCAGTTGGGACATACACTGGAATGCAGGACTTGTGTCAAGTTATAGTCAAGTCATACATTTACATCAGGTAGTAATATTAATGATTCTCAAAATATGGAAGAAACTGAAGACAACTACCAGCTTGGTTTGAAGGAAAAATAAAAAGATACTTTAGTAGCAGCAATTAATCTTCAACAACTCAAATTTTACAGTATTCCTAAATCTGACAACAAAGCAACAATACCTCAGGACTGGCTTTGCAAAGGAGTTCATGTTATTTTAGAAATCACAGTATCCTTAGAAAGGTATTGTGGGCCAGCATAATATTGCATGCTAGCACCCAGTATTCTCAACAATCAAAACCCAATTAAAAAACCTACAACATTCCTGTGCTAACTACACCGGTCACTTATAAGGACACAAAGGTTTAGGAGAGTGTTTGCCTAACTGAATTATATTTAAGAAAATACAAGAGGACAAAGTCACATTATTTTCTCTTGCACTCTATACACCCCGTAGCCTAGCTCAGTCCCTTCACATCTGCTTGATCTTTCCCTCCAGTCAGTAAATTATCTTTTTTTATCTTGCACTCACTGACCTATGCTTTCTTCCCTAAAAGCTTCAATTGAGTCTAGTCTCACTTACAAGCCTCTGAATATGGTTAGGTCCTCCTAACCCTAACTCCTAAAGTTGAGCAGCAGACCATAAACTCTACGCAAGGCTTCAGTTTTATTTCCTCTCATGAAAAAGCTCCAAGCTTATGAAAAGGATAGCTGAAATCAACTACACACACTCATTAATTTATGTGTGTTTGCTTGCCTCTATAAAACCAATAAAAAATGAAAAAAAATTAATTCATATGCATTTTACCAAAAAATATCAATCCCTGCATCTTTTTATAGAAAACTCCTACCTCAGAATGAATTTTATTTTTTCACTGAACATGGTTTTCAGCATATCATAATATCAACAAGCCAAGAACATTTGCATATAAATAAGCAATGAGGAAAAAAATTTCATTCCGAAAAGAAGGGCTGCTCCTAAGAACAACTGTCATAAATTCCTTTCCCTTTGAGCTATATAACAGTTATGATTGATAACCGATGAAAATAGGCTGATGTTACTTGTCAAACTCATGCAATATAATTTCTTACTTACCTAAGTGAGGCATATTCAGCTTCCTGTTGTCTCAGCTCAGCTTCAGAGTCCAGTGCTCTTCTTGCCAATCTTTTCATCTCAGTTTCCACAGAATCAATGGCATCTTTCATTAGCGCCACTTTGGACATATGTTCTAACCGTTCACTATCTAACTATAAATATAATTAAACATTAAAAGATGAAAAAAGTTGATTTATACACAGAATTTCTCCTATTAATTCAAATCCTGCTCTGGTTTTAGCACAATCTTTTATTGAAGGAGAAACGCCCAAGTATCTCATTTGCTCAGTGCCTGACTCCAGGTCTATTGAAGGTACTTGGCAAAGAGTCGAAATGTGATTTTCACTTCCTTTAAAGTACAATCAATTTCCTGTTTCAGATCTCTGGGAATATTTTCATTTATTAATGTAAATTTTAGGCTAGTAATTATGCCCGAGGGCAAAAAATGTCTGGCAGTGATCAACATTAAAAGCTTTCAGTGCAAAATAACATAACAAAACCCATTATTATAAGTGTATGAAGGGAGAAACCCCAGTTCAGGATACAACACTACCAACGATGGCTTTAGGCCTCTATACAGCTCTGCTGGTAACTGGATAGAGAAATCACTGTACAACACTTGCATAAAGCACTGTAAGACCAAGTTACAACCATGACGAGCTTTTAGGTCTGTACCTAGAACAAAGAATAGGTCCAAAACCTCTTGCATAGACTCCAGCAAAGCTAGTTTGAAAGCTCCAATTTAAAGAAAGATGTGTTTCTTTACTACAAATGCTTACACTTAACATTCAAAGAACTGTCCTTTCTAAATTAATTGAAACAGCTCTTTTAAGGTAAAAAATTCTCACATCATCCCTCTCCTCATTTACTAATTCTTTCAGAACTAATTTCTGGGTAACTCTAATCAAAGATCAGGCCTCTAAAGACCAAGTCAGTAAGCCTCTGGTACACAGTAACTTTTTCAATACTAGTGCCATAAATTTCATATTGATATATTGCCCTCAAAGGGCACCAAATGAACTGAAATAAGATGATGTACCCACAACGGAACTATTACCAATATTCACTACACATCATATGTCAAGCATGTGATTAAAGCTAATTTACTACTTGGAGTACTCAGAGCTATTTAAGCCTACAGTGTTTTCTTTATCACAGATGCAGTCAGTTTAATATTATAATCCTTGGAACTATACTTAGAAGCTTGGTAGGATTTAAAAGGCTGAAGAAGACAATGAATAGCCATAAGTTCTAGAAGAAAGATACACTACAGAAATCAGTGTAAATATACTTAAAAATCAAGTTCTACTGAAACTATAAATTGATTTAAAATTTATATTAATTTTGTTAATGTTTTAATTTTCTGGTTTTGCACCACATGTTAGCAAACAATTGCACACACACATGTAACAAGCCATATTAAATAGGATTTG
Organism: Scolopax mira; assembly: GCA_004320125.1. Lineage (NCBI taxonomy): Eukaryota > Metazoa > Chordata > Aves > Charadriiformes > Scolopacidae > Scolopax > Scolopax mira. The sequence continues at coordinate 29,663 of BJBW01010424.1, read as the reverse complement.
CCAGAACAGAACAATTACATTTGGTTTTGGAGCATGAGGTCTTAATAATATACAATCATAAGATAATTCATAGTGGAATGGACTCCAGCAGGTTTCTAGTCTAAATTCCTGCTCGAAGCAGGCCCAGCTCTGAGGTCAGGTTGCTCAGGGCTTTGTCTAGTCCAGCTTTGAAAAGTCTCCCAGGTTGGAGACTGCTTGACTGTCCTCATGGGAAATAAGTATTTCTTTGTATGCAGCCTGAACCCTTGTTTCAACTGATGCCCATTGCTGCTTATCCTTCCACCATGCACTGCTGTGAAAAGCCTGTTTCCAACTTCTTAATGAGTACTGGCGGGTAGGACTTAGGTCCCTCTTAAGCCACCTCTATTCCAGGTGGAACAAGCCCAATTCCACCAGCCTCCTCTCACAGAGAAAGTGTTCCAGACCCAAGTATCATGGGAGCCCTCCATTAAACTCACTCCAGTTTGGCAATGTCGTTCTTGTACCATGGTGGCAAAACTGGATGCAGATTCCAGATGTGGTCTAATGAGTGTTCAGTAAAGGAGGACAACCACCTCCCTTGAGCTACTGTCTCTCCTGTTCACACAGCCCAAGTCCATTCTCAGCTGCCTTTGCCACTGTGGCACACTGTTGGCTTATGTACAGCTTGCTGTACTCCAGGGTCTACAGGGCCTTTTCAGAAGAGCTACTCCCAAACCCATTGGTCCACAACTTGCATTGGTGCCAGTGGCTCTTCTTTCCAAATTTAGAACTTGGCATTCATCCTTGTTGGACTTTATAAGGTTTCTGCTGTCCATTCTTCCTACCTGTCTTGGTCCCTGTGGAAGACAGCTCTGCAAACTTTATGAGCATAGGTTCTGTGACCTCTGTCAGGGCACTGATAAAGATGTTAAACAGGACAAGCCTCGGATCAAACACCTGTGATGCTCCATGTTAACTCTCCAGGACAAGCAGTATTAACTGCTGCCTGACAAGACTGACCATCCAGTCAAATTTTCCCCCATACTCATTCAGACCATAACATCCAAACCTGCACACTGTGGGTGACAGTGTCAAAAGCCTTGCTACAGTCTTGGTAAATAACATCTACTACTCTCAGCCTGTTGTTTCCTGATAGAAAGCAGTCAGGCTAGTCCTGAAGGATTAAACGTGAACATGACCTGCATTACATTTACAATTCCATAAATACTTATTGCCCCTTACATTTTGAATAGTAGTTTGTAGCTCTTCAATTCTCTGTTCCAAATGAGCCTTTTCACTAAACGCAGTCTCTTGGGCAATCTGTATCAAACAACAACAGCAAAACCACATAGAGAACAAGCCTGAACCCACCACATACATGTAATGCGATTAAGACTCAGGATTAGAACAGAAATTTTTAGCAACTTTTCATTTACTCTACTACGTAGTTTTTGTGTTACAATAACCTGGGAGGGTGTGTGGAATCAAACCTTTAGCTGCTCCCTGAGGCTATCACGTTCTGTAGTCATCCTTCGGAAATCTGACAGTGCTGTCTCCCTTTCTATCTCCACACGCCTTAGCACAGCTTGAGCTGTCGCTGTACTTCTGCGATTCCGGGGGCATTTGATAACTTCCTGACGAAGCCGCGAAATCTCTTCCTGTGCCTGTTTTAAAAAACAAAAGCAGCATAACAGAAATATGGCACAGATAATGTAATATATTACTGTGGCATATGGCTGGCAACGCAAAGCATCCCAGCAACTCTGTAATATCAAAGATGGAGGAAGGATTCGGGCATATATCCTTTGATTCAGGAAAGCATTCTTGATTCAGGAGAGCGCTGTGTTTAACTGGCAGATTCAAATCATTGAATTTCCATAACTTTTTTTCTATTTTTTTTAAACAAATGCTTTGCACATTTTTCTTTTTTTACACAAAACCAGGATTTTTTTCTTGCACATCACCTGAAGTTATTTTAATTAATCATATAAACAGAAATAAAATTACCCGTTCATAAAGAATGACAACTTTGTCTCTCTCAGCTGTTAAAACTTTGAAGTTACCCTGAATTTCTGCCACACGTCGCTCAAGTTTTTTCAGCGTTGACTTAAGTTCTTCACGTTCTCTTAATACTTTCAAAACTTCTGGGTCAGAACCCACTCCCTTAAAGAATAAGGTGATATAAGGTTAAAGTAGACAAACAGAACTTCATATGCTTTCTTATTACATATGGTTAGAAAATTTCTAGAAAAGATTTAATAAGTCTCCAACCTAGTATCCTGTGGACAGTGAAGACTGTAGATATATATATTTATTGGTATCAGAGACCAGCTATACCATATACCAGCTATACATACCAAAATAGAGATTTCACAGATTTAAGATTTATTTGAGCAGCAAATGTCTCTCGTAAATAGTACTGCCAATCATGTTAATAATTACTTAAATTACTTAAAGTGATATACATGCATGCAGTGTAAAGCAGCAGTTAAGCTCACTTTAATTGCCCATTCCCACCTTATCGGTCCCTCTGTTTATAATCAATTAGTTTTTTTTCCCTGGTAATTATGGCTTTGGTAATTCAGCATGTGATAAACAAGTACTTTTAAAAATGCATTCCTCCTTTCCAAAGCGTTTCCAAGCTCACCTGGGTGGATGAAATTTTTTTGGACATGCTGCCACAAATAGAGGTTCACTTAGGACTTGAAAACGTCAATACCTTCAGCAAATTCTCAGCCTCACTTTTTTAGTATTCTGTGTCCTCTTCCAATGTATTAATAAAGGTATTAAGCCTTGAAGGTGACTTCCCTTACTGTATCTCAGCTTCTGTTTGTAAAATAACCTGCATGCACAAAAATGATAGAATTCATCCACTGAAACAGAACTTCTGTAATGAATGATACTTCATTGTAAAATAGATAAACATACTCTTCAAAATGAAGATGAAGCAGATATCTAATTAAAATTAAAATCCATTTCATACTTCAAAGTAACTTCTGAATGTCTGTATTTTCTCATTTTTGTTTTATTGCAGAATATATCTGAATGTCCATCTAAAAAGCATCGAACAGGACAGAAAAGGACACAAAATCTAAATGTTAATTAACTTGGAATACATCTGTTCAACACTAAAAAGGAAAATTAAGTAATGTGTCTTGGAATATCTAATGCATTTTTAAATATGAAAGAAATTAGGCCACTATATTTGCTTAAGAGCCATGAAAGGTAAATTTTTGAAATGAAAATAAAGTAATGTGCAAATAAGTCTAGTTGAAATCCAGAAAGCCATGTAGGGCCCTAAAACAGATTTTGGAAATTAATTGTAATTACAAAGTTCAAAACTGCACATCAAATCCCTCTCCGTTACAATCTACCTGTTGGATATTCCTGGACTCATGAAAGTTGAAGCACCTAGGGAATATTAAATTCTGCACATTTATTATTTTTGTTAAGACACGTGCAGTAGTAGGTCTTTAAATCCCTGAAAAGTTATAAATTAATCACCTATATCTATCAGTGCATCTAGGTCTCAAATCCCAAACTTTCTGTCTGAAGGATCAAAATCTTTCCAGAGTAAATAAGCAGTAAACTTTACATGGTCAGAGCAGCTTGTTTTTTTTTTCCAGAGGGGGTTCTTCACAGGCTTGTGGCATAAACTCAAATATTTTACACAGGAAAAAAAACCACCAACACATCTCCCCTCCTTGAAATTTTAGACAAATCTTTAAATTAGAGTAAGAAATTATTACCTTAAACACATTTAAAAATTCCTTATCAATTTATACTGGAAGCAAGTGAATGAGTCCACTTAATAAATTCAAATGTTGATTTAAGTTAGATTTACCACTGGCAAATATTTCTACAATTACAACATTCCAAAACATTACAACAGTATCATAACAAAGGAAGACAGAAAATGGATATAAAAATTCTAAAGAAGAACTGTTACTTCTTTCTGTTTTGCAAGTGATTCACAAGGTATACTAAACAGTTATATGCAATATTGTAAAAAAAAATAAATTATGATTCTCAAAAGCAAAATCATTACAGGCTAGTTGCAAAACAGAAACAGATTCCCATCCATCTAAAGACAGAGAGCTACAAATTAAAATAGACATGTTTATCCATTCTATAACTTGTCTGTTATCAGTGAAAACAAAACAAGTGAAATTCACATAGAAGTATTAATTTCATGTGGAAATTACTTGATTTCATAGCTACAGATATATATTAAGGATATATGTTTAACTCACAGATTTTAGTGTTTTCACCGTGTGTTCCAGCTTCTTTGTCTTGTTCCACCAGTGTCAAATTTGAGTCTACCATAAAACCCTGAGAGCATGAGATGCATTACTTTTTCATAATCATTGGTGCCAATCCAGCATTTTAGCTCAACCATTTAGCCCAAAGGAGCATTTTGTACGTGTTTTCTAGTTTGACTAGACTGAAAACATACTATTTAGTAACAATAAACTGTATCTAGAAGGGATTAAGTTAAAAGTTTCACTTCATATGCAGTCCAGAATTAGGAAAAACAGTAACAGTTGAGTTTCTCTCAGGTGAGTAAATGGAAAAGGAAGCATGAGATCACAGAATCATAGAATAGTTGGAGTTGGAAGGGATCTTAACATCCTGTTCCAAGCCCCTGCCATGGGCAGGGACACCTCCCACTAGAGCAGGTTGCTCAAAGCCCCGTTCAGCCTGGTCTTGAACACTTCCAGGGATGAGGCATCCACTTCTCTGGGCAACCTGAGCCAGTGTCTCACCACTCTCACAGTAAAGAATTTATTCATAATATCTAATCTAAATCTCCCCTCTTTCAGTTTTAAACCATTACCCCTCATCCTATAGCTCCACTCCCTCACAGAGTTCCTCCTCATCTCTCCTGTAGGCCTGTATTAGGTACTGGAAGGCCACTATAAGGTCTTTCCAGAGCCTTCTCTTCTCCAGGCTGAACAACCCCAGCTCTCTCAGCTTGTCTTCATAGGAGAGGTGCTCCAACCCTCTGACCATCTTCGTGGCCCTCTGCTGGACTCATTCCAACAGGCTCATGTCCTTCCTCTGCTGAGGACTCCAGAGCTGAACACAATACTCCAGGTAGAATCTCACCAGAGAGGAGTAGAAGGGTAGAATCATCTCCCTCAACCTGCTGGCCACACTGCTTTTGATGCAGCCCAGGATGCTGTTAGCTTTCTGGGCTGACAGTACATACAGATAACCTTTTACCAGAACTGTTTGACCAAGAAACATTTGAAAACAGGGACAGTTTGGCTATATCTAGGGCCTAAAAAAATATGTAGTTACACTAATGGCAAAGAAACTACTAAACCATGTAATTGCACATGCGTAGAATGTAATTTTCCATTATCCTGTGAAATCAGAAGCAGTTTGCACTGAAATTACATTCTTTCCAACTGCAAGCGTGATTTTAACCCTTGATTCATTCCACACTTGAAAAATACCACAGTGGCCAGAACCTACTCCTTGATCCAGCAAATACACTTCAAAGCAGAGAGGAAAGCTAGAAATTAATCTCAAAAGGTCAAAAAAAACCCCACTCTGTCCTGGGATAAAAGACACAGGACTAATTTTTCTTCTAATGCTGGGGAAAACTGCACTTTTAGGAGACTTTAGTGTCTGAATTCATAAAAATAATTACTTTATAGCCAGCCAGGCTCTGTAGGATTCACGGTCTTAGTGTTTTCGAGCCTTGCCAGGTGCAGGGAGGAAGAGGAGAAAGGCCTGGCCATTTGGCCCAGGCTGGCCAACAGGATTGTTTCATACCATGAACGTCACATTCAATATAAATTAGAAAAGTCTGAGTATAATTCTTGTATATCTTATATCACTATCAGGATTAATACTGGTTCTTTAGTATTATTGTTAATTATTCAGTCTTATTCTATGAAATCTATTTATATTTCAACCCTCGTGTTTCTTTGTGTTCCCCGATTCTCCTTTCCAGGTGACAGAGTGACAGAATAATTGTCTAAACTGTTATGGGTTTTCTCAAACCATAACACCCCCAAAACAGTTCTCCATAATACTAGCAAACAAGAGTAAAATATCATTGTACAATATTAATTCTAATAAGTAGATACCTTTGTTTCCTCAAGCTCCTTATCAACAGCAAGTTTTTTTCCAGCTGCTCAGATAGTTTGCCAATTGCAGCAAGTTCTTTACACAGATGATAATTTTTACAGGTGAACCTATCCACTTGACTTTCAACCACTTGCTTCTTATCAAGCAGTTGAATGACATGTTGCCTTAGCTCATGGTTTATCTTCTTCAGATCTTCAATCTGTGAGGATAAGGAAGAAGTTTTTTAATTCATTTTCAAAGATTTGCAGAGTGTTTTTCATTATAAGAAGTAATTTACATTTTAAATAAAATCAGTATATATTATTCATAAATGAAGAATATGCATACTACTAGCACCATTTTGAAAATATTAATTTTGAAGGGTTCTGGACAATGGAGAATCTGATCCTTAAAGTTTATGCTAAAAACTATCTGAAGCTAGGCTGCCACTGTTAATCAATATAAGTGTAATATTTTCCTGAAACAAAAATGTCTTTTAAAAAAACATATTACATGGCCTTTTTGTAAGCAACAAGAAGTTACTTAGTACTTAGTTAGTAAACTTACTTAGTATAGAACCATAGAATCATCTAGATTGGAAGGGACCTTTCAGATCATTAAGTCCAAGCATCAACACTGCCAAAACCACCACTAAACCATGTCCCTCAGTATCACATTCTTTTAAATACCTCCAGGAATGGTGACTCAACCCCTTCCCTCAGCAACCTGTTCCAATGCTTGATGCCCCTTTCAGTGAAGAAATTTTTCCTGACATCCAATCTAAACCTCCCCTGGTGTAACTTGATGCTTTTTCCTCTTGTCCTATCACTTGTTATTTGGGAAAAGAGACCCACCGCCACCTCACTACAACCTCCTTTCTAATAGTTGTAGAGCGTGGTAAGGTCTCCCCTCAGCCTCTTTTTCTCCAGGACAAAAAAAAACCCCAGTTCCCTCAGCCTCTCCTCATACGACTTGTTCTCCAGACCCCTCACCAGCTTCATTGCCCTTCTCTGGACCCGTTCCAGCACCTCAGTGTCTTTTTTGTGGCAAGAAGCCCAAAACTGAACGCAACACTGGAGATGCAGCCTCACTAGTGCCGAGTACACCGGGCCAAAAATGAGTACCGTGGGACAAAAATCACTGAAATTCTTGAGTTCTAAGCACAGACACCTTCCTCTTCCTCTTCCTCTTCCCCTTCCCCTTCCCCTTCCCCACCCCCTTCCCCATCCCGCACAGACCCCCGGGCTCACGGAACAGCCGGGCCCGGGGGCCCAGCTGAATCCCACCGGTCTCTAGCTCCCCTCCGGGCGACTCTCCACTCCCCCCCTCCGGCGGCCCCGGAGAGGGCCGGGCGGTAATGGCGGCCGCCGGGCCGAGGTGAGGCACCCGCGGCGGCCGAAGGGCAGCTCCCGCCCCTCCGGCTGCCTCCCGTCGCGTTCCCTGGGTGCCCGGCAACGGCCGCAGGGCTGAGGAAGGCAGTAGGCGGGGAGGGACGGCCCTGGACTGTCGTTTGGCAGCCCGGGGGGATGCCCCCGTGTCCCAGCATGCCATCTCCTCAGCCCCGGGAGCAGCCCACTGGCCTTGCTTCCAACAGGCATCTCCTCGCCTCCCTCTGTGGCCTCCATGAGGCAAAGCTCTCCACAGTGGAAGCAGTAGGTAGCCTCAATTTTCTTCCAGGTAGCTGTGTGAAAGCCTTGACTAGTCTAGGGCTTGAAAAGCCCTAGAAACCCCAATTCCAGCTCTCCCCCTGAAGGAAATGGTGTCCATAACCATTAAATTCCCACAATACTGCCTTTCCCCATTTCCTTGGGATGGGAGTCCTGGAGCAGGGAAGCCTGCAATGGACGTACAACTTCTGGCACAGTATGTACCAGCACAACGGCTTGCCTAAATTGCTCTGTGTAGCAACCATCCAGGCTCTCAGTACTTTTATTCTCTTTAATCATGCTTTCAGAGGTCATAGTACGTGTTATCCTTACGTTGTGCATGACTGAAAAGCTAGAGGCAAAATAAAATCCTAAAAAAGTCATATAAAAAAATGCAATTTAAAATATTGTACAACATTATCAGTAAAAATTTTTGTTCCCGTTAATTCTGATATAAATAGGTTGGATATCAGGAAGAAATTTTTCATCATGAAGGTGGTGAGGTACTGGAACAGGTTGCCCAGAGAAGCTGTGGATACCCTGGAGGTGTTCAATGCCAGGCTGGATGGGGCTTTGAGCAACCTGCTCTAGTGGGAGGTGTCTCATGTTTCCTCCCCACCCGCCATGGCAGGGGAGTTGTAATTCCACGATCTTTAAGGTCCTTTCCAACCTAATCTGTTCTATGACTCTATGAAATATTTGTGAGCACTGCCTTCTTAGAAATTCTAATTATTTCTTTACTTGCTTTCATCATGGGAGGTTTCTGAATAACTCTTATCTATGAAAATTAAACTTTCAGATACTAGGTTTACCCTAGCATAGCTCCTCCATTAACATTACTAAAGTCAAAAAAGGGTGTTCATATCTCTTTTGGGATTTAAGTAAAAATGAATACTGAGTGACCAGTTGCTGCTAGATCTTTTTGAATGGCTTTTTTTGTTGGGGAGGGGAGCTAAGCCAAGCCTCTCGTCAAGTGACACTGTTCTCTCCAGACCTTGACAGACAAAAGGATGATTTCCTCAAATCATAGTTTAATTCTTCACAGTTATTTGGGGGTGGAAACAGGGAGGTGGAGGAATGCCACAGACTGGCATACTCTGATACATGCAATAATACTTCGCATTGTTCGTTTGAGTGGAATTGGTTTTAACTACCTTTAATTCAAATCTCCCTGGGCCCATCTGCATACATGCAGCAGAGGCCTCATCCTTGATTAATCCAAAAGCCTCAGAGAAAAACATGGAAAGGCAGCAGGAGCAATAGTTCTAGGTCAGAAGATTTCGGAGACAAAACCAAGCAGCTGTGCCTTGTCAGTCCAGCCCCAGGAAAGAAGGTGGCTATTCTAAAACTGACACAGCTGATCAGCTGGGACAGACAGTATGCTCAGGAAGCTCTACTCTAATTAAGTTAATGTCTTTCAGAAACTAATATCCAAGGAGACACTTTTACAGATGAAAACTCAAAAAAATGTCATGCAATCTCTCTGGCTTGACAGGAATAAAATAAGTGTTAGATAAGAAAGACTTAATCTTGTGAAAATAGCCTTTAATTAAACCTTATCTTTTACCCAAAATCCACCTAATTTACATATGTATTTGTAAGATATATGTACCAGTTTTATTGCCCAGAAGAAATACTACCTTTAACATTACGCTTGTTTCTTGACAGCGTGAAGCATTCGCTTTGCACATATAATAAACCCCAGTCCCAACTCATTCCTGTTTTTCAGTGCTAGGACTAACATAGTAACTGGTTTATCAACATTGTACAGCTAAATCATCAAGGTATCGCAAGGCTAATTATGCTTTTTTATTATTATCATTCTACTAGCAAAACCATATGAAAGAAATGACTTGTTATGTTTTCTTATACCCCACATCTCTTCTTTGAATAGCACAGGCAGGGACAAGAAGACTGGTGCCTTTGAAGAAAGGGTAAGGAGGTGTGCAAGTCCTGTGACTCCTATTGCCTGCTCGTGTCAGGCATGGATATCAACAGGCTTTGAAAGAGGCTGCTCTACGTAATCCCAAAATCAAGCTGAGAAACGCAAGAAAATGCATTCTCTTCTCTGTTAAGCATTAGCACAGATTTTATACTGTGGAGACAGTGCTGGGTTTTTTGGCAAGCTGATACTATTAAGCACTCATGGATAGAGCTCACCTTTTTGGACATTAGGAGTGAGTAATAACTGAAAATATGATCTTCATCCAAAGACAGGGAAGAAATTATAAGATTTTAGCATCCAAGTCTTTTTCTTTTCTTCTCATCATCCTGGACTTCTTGTTGTACTTTCTGATTTTTGTATGGTGGAAATCAGCAGAAAAGACTGTGCTATTATGTGTATCTCCAAAAGAGATGTGAGAAGATAGCATTTCATGTTTTCATAACTTTACCAAAATTAATCTTCATTAAAAAATAATTTTAGGAGTGAAATTATATATTTTTAATTATTCTGGTATATCTATGGTTTTCTCTAAGTGACATATGGTGGGTTCTGACTTACATGCTGCTTAATGCTGAGTAGAGCAGTTGCTTTTCTTTCTGTGTGTACCAAACAGAGCTTTGTTGATCAAAGAAAGAATGAAACTCATAGGCAGGATTGTTTTCAAAAGCAAAAATAATCATTATTGTATTTTGCAGATATACGGCAGTAGTTGATATGTAAGAAATTTTAAAAGTCAAATCCAGAAAGGTTGTTAATTAGGTCCACAGAGAAGATGGCATTCGTATAGCTTTGCACGACCTCTCTTATATTAACCTTACACTCCAAAACTTGCAATTTCCTACATAACCCAGTCCTTACTAGACTGGGTGAAGACAGAAACAAATCATGGTGTGTACACTATCCATTGGGAAAGTATCAGATACCACACCTGGAAATTTGGGACAGATTAGGCTAGATATGGGAACATTATAGTTTGTTCCAAATTACATCCATTGCTGGGACAAGGGCAGGCATCAAGGATGTGTTCCTGTCACAGAATGCATGGTCCATTTAAGGAGTCCTGTTAGCCAACATTACGTGGCAGAGATGTTTTCTGGGTTTGATGTTAATTTGATAGACTTGCCTCTTTCCTGTGTTAACAGCAGAGAACACCTCATTATTAGAGGTAGTCACGGAGCTGGCTGACGGGAAATTCAAGCAGTTTACATTGAAAGTAATGTGAATGCAGTAAAACATGAATGAAAAATTGTTTATCAGGTAGCTGGGCCGTGAGACTTGAAACCACAGCAACACCCTAAGTCTGGCTTATTTACTGGCCCATGAAAAACATAGACCTCCAATCATTACCAGGGGGGTCTTTGTTCTAAGGACTGACAGGAAGTGGGGAAAATCTCTCTAAAATGAGTTGGGAGAATGTTAAATTTCTAAAGACTTTTAAAAGGACAAGATTTATAATGAGAACAGCAAAGCTGAGGTGAGCAGAGTACCTCTTACTGCAGAATTCCGTTTCGCAAGCTGGATATTTAAAGTTAAGTCTAGGAAGTATTAGTTGGGTCCCCAGGGAAGATGTCGGCATTGTTATGACTTTGTTCAACTCTCTTCTGCTAACACGAGCCGCCTTCTCCCCTCTAGAGCCACAGCCACATCTTCATGCATAATTCAGCTCCTGCTAGAGCAAATTAAGAAAGTAATAAATCCTCTTTAGGAGCTGCCCGAGGCTCTGTGAAAATTAACATCGGCTATGCAGATGGACATTCGCCGCAGACTTCATCACAAGAGAGTATCCCGATGGCTTTGGGGTTCCTGCACACAGAGGCTGAACCCAGAGTTGTGTTCCTCAGAGAAATACTGGAATAAGTGTCCCTAAGACAGTTCTTGCTGTATCCTACCAAGGGCTGACTCTATATTCTGAGTGTCTGTCAGGATCTTCTTCTGGCTTTATAATGTAACATAATCCTGTTTATAAATTCATGCTTTTTGCTTATTGTCAGAATATTTCTAGTTATCTTGCTGGGTTTGTCTTCAACAATAGCCACTTTACAAGAGAAGTTTTTGCTGTTGCATGTCTATTTTATCATTCAGCACATCAGAAACAGACCCATGACGTTTTTACTTGTCCACATAATACTTTGCAGACTACATTTTTAGCAAGTTCTAGTGCTAATTAAAGGAACAGAATTGCCTTGGTTAGGCCCACAGTTTTCTTTTGAAAACAGAGTGTAGCAGCTCACATCATTTTCTTAGTGACACCCCGTGGCAAAACAACGTATTGCAAATTTCCAAGAGTTACATGCCAGACATTTTTGGGTTTTAATAATGTCAGGAGTCCCACAAGATGCATTTAAATTCCTCTGATTAGCATTGAAGTGCCCAGGTTCACTTTTGCATTCTGCCAACTTCCTCAAAAATTGATTTTCCAGTATTTGGAACACTAGATAAACACACTTTCATGGCTTTTTATCCCATGGATTACAGAATAGTTCACCCCAGTGAACAGTTATCACCAGTCTAATTTAGCTACAAGTTATGCCCTTTTCAAACTGCTTAAAATAATTACCAACTTTTTTTTTTTTTTTTTAATGTGACAATACAACATACCAAGTGCTGGCACACACATCACATCGGGCTTCTTTTAGAGTCTGTTTCTCCCACTAATGGCCACCAGCACACACCTGCTTATGGTTTGTTACTTTTTGCTTGCCCTGCTAGATCCACATATTTTTTTAAGGGTTTGGTAGTGCTACTAGTAGAATTGTCTTGCTCTTAAAGATCCAGTTCTTCCATAGCAAACAATCCCAAGCTCACATTGTTCATCTCTGAAGCTTTTCACCCTTTATGCACCTTCTTTTCTCCTTTATCTTTCAGGGAATATAGCTATTCTAGTACGGTTTCTTCAGTCAAAAGGTAAAGGGAACAAAGGACTCATCATATTTACTGTGAGGGTGGTGAGGCACTGGAACAGGTTGCCGAGAGAAGTCGTGGATGCCCCATCCCTGGAAGTGTTCAAGGCCAGGCTGGATGGGGCTTTGAGCAACCTGCTCTAGTGGGAGGTGACCCTGCCCATGGCAGGGGGGTTGGAACTCCATGATCTTTAAGGTCCCTTCCAACTCTAACCATTCTATGATTTTATGATATATAGTTTTATTTGTAAAGTAAACATACAAACACCTCATATCCAAAGCCAAACTGCTCCTTCAAATAATTTCACTGTTTCACCTGAATAAGGATATTGATTTGGTGTTTCTTTCTAAGCCATCTATTCCTATAACCAGGAAGAAGAAAAATGACCTGTAACTATTACTCTTCAAGAGGAAGAGTCTACGTGAAGTATAACAACTAACTCGCTATCCCACACTTTTTCTCTACAATTCCCATGATGTGCCTTGGGACTCCAATATTGAGGAGGAATGAGAAATAAAAGCACGCAGTGTATCCTTTACGGATACCTGTACACCAGCAAGAGGTATATAGCACCTATTTGGCTATATAAATACTACTGTGGATTAAAATGTCAACTAGTAGCACTGAGCATTGGCCCACAGTGTAAATTTCAATACAGAAAACAGCTCTTGAAGGATAGTTATAGCTAAGGTCTGGTAGACTTTAAGAATGTTTTAAATCAATGCAAACCTGAAGCAAATCCTGCTGCATGCAATACATCTTTAATTATCTAGTCTTTGTCCATTTCCAGCTTGCTAATGAATTACACCATCAACATTTAGCTTCTGTATTTTCGTGAACGTCATGGATAGTTTCTATGTATTTGACAAGCTTCTGTGCATTTGTGTTAACTTGTTCAATCTCCCTTTGAACTCACGAGAACTTCTATCATCCAGAACATCCTGTGGTGAGGAACTGCACAGCTGGGTCCTGCATGAAGAATCATCTGTTTTATCCATTGTGCATCTGCCTCTTGCTGGCATGATCCGATGCTTCACAATTACTGTGTTGGGAAAGGCAATAAAGATCAACGCCGACCTACTTTTTTTAATACTACTTAGCACTTTACAAACTCTTACAAGAGGATTGTTTTGTGGGTTGATTGGTTTGGGGGGGTGGGGGTGGTGTTGGTTTTTTTTTTTTCCTTTTTACCAGGCTTAAGAGCCTTAACTTGCTCAACTGCACGTTGCACAGCAGCTGATCATTCTTGCTCCTTCTCAGCCTCCCCCAGCTGTACCACCATTGTTTTAGACAACTTTTAATTTGAAAAAGCCATGAAATTGATCGGTAATCCAAGAAAATATTACTGGGTTTAATATTACTACTAGTACTACTAACTGGGGAACTTAGAAGTTATCTTGTACTGCCAAAGCTCTGAACTTAGCCATTCTCTGATGATTTTTAAGTATTTTCAAAATATCCTCAAGGTTTATAAGCTTCCTTCAAGAATTAACTTTCAGAAGTCTTTTTTGAAACTAAAAAAAGTCTTTAGTGTAGATAACTATTTGAAGGTATCTGAAACAAACTTCCAACTCCTGCTAAAGCTGAAAGAAACCCAAAGAAAACCTCAAACAGTTAACCGAGTGGAAGAATGAATTTGACCTCAAGAGAGAAGCATTTCTTACCATATAGACAAGCTGAGAAGAAACCACAGCACCATTACATTTGTAGTAGATTGCCTGTAGAGAAGCTCCAATTTCTAAAAATGTAGCTGACAGTGCTGAGATAATGCAAATATCAACATCTCATTGTAAACAGATCAAACCTGTAAGAATAGAGGATTTTTATTTTCATCAGTCATCTTCCAGTGACAGAAGGGATTGTAACAAACCTTCTAACAGAATAACCTAATTGGTATTAAGGTAGAACTTAGCAGAACATATCTTGATAGCGGATAACTTTACAGAGCTATTTATTATCTTGGACTTCTGCTTCAAATATTTTTATCCTGATGATTTAAAATAATTTTTTTAAGCAAGGGAGAATCCAATTGTTTAAATAGGGATGAGAAAAAGAGTTTTCACAGCAAGACTACCAGTGAGTAGCTGTTGCTATGTGTTTTGTGTATCTAATACACAAAGCATTTTCAGGTGAAGGCAATCTCCAGGTTTCTGAGCCATAATTTAATTATTTCTCTTTTGAGACCCCTGGTTGCAGTGTCAGCAGTGGTGCCTTCATGCATGTCTCCTCACCATGCTGCCTCCAGCTCCCCTTGAGGAAGGCAAGGCAGGTAAGATGCTACTAAGGAAGAAAAGACCTTGGGCAATCAAAGAAAACATGTTTGTTGTCACAACCCCTAGATAGCAAAAAAAAAAAGACACAAGGAACATAATTAGGGAAAAGTGAGGCGTTCTGTTAAAACTGCAACATTGCTGGTTGTTATAAAGGGTTGAAAATAAAAAAGTGTGTGTCTTTTAGGTGAATTTAGTTTATAAAAATGTGAAAACTGTACCTCCGTATCTTAAGCTGTAAGCCTCTAGATGAGACCCCCTCCTGAGTGTGTGCAGTCATTTACGAATGTATTATACCTTTAATTTGAAGCGAGAATACAAGCAGCCGACAGAAGCTTATTGAGAAATTGTGAGATGAGTACAGTATGCCAATTGGTGGACTTCTGTAAAATACGATAGTCTACAACGTATAAGCCAAGGTGTGCTACCGAGCACACGCCTCCGCACAGAAACGCGGTACATCTCTCGCCTCGGTGCGTGGCTCCGCTCTTTGCACACCGGGTGAAGAACCCAGATTCGGGACAACACCCTCAGCTCCCACCCGAGCACCAAAACCCGCTTACAGGCTCTCCCCGCCATCATCATCATCTTCCCGCCCCTTCTCTCCTCTCCCCGCCGGACGCACCTACCGGGGCCGCCCCGGCACCTCTGACCGCGGAAGCGGAAGGCGCCGCCGCTTCCCGCCCTGTGAGTACCGGCGGCTGCGGGGCAGGGGACGCTTCGCTTCGGTGCGGGGAGACGGGGCCGCTGCACGGGGGAGGGAATTGACCGAGGAGGGAACGCCTGCCCCCGGAGCGAAATGGCGCCCGGGATGGCGGTAGCGGCTCCGGTGAAACCGCGGGGCTTGGGTGGCGCTGCGGGAGCCACCTGGCTGGCTCCACACTGACCCGACACGCTCGGGAACTTGCTGGGTTTGATTATCCATGTAAAAAAAATATAAAGAGGTGGGGCTTTTTAGCCTGGAGAAGAGGCGGCTGAAGGGAGGCCTTATCCGTTTACAAGAATCTAACGGGCGGGTTGAAGGAGGAGGGAGCCAGACCCTTTTCAGTGAGAGGATGAGGGGCAACGGGCTCAAGCTGGAACACGGGAAGCTCCATTCAACTATGAGGAACAACTTCTTCACAGGGAGGGTGCCAGAGCCCTGGAACAGGCTGCCCAGGGAGGTCGTGGAGTCCCCTTCTCTGGAGATCTTCAAGACCCACCTGGATGCAGTCCTGAGGGATGTGCTCTGGGCAATCCTGCTTTAGCAGGGGAGTTGGACTAGATGATCTCTAGAGGTCCCTTCCAACTCTGACAATTCTGTGAAAAAATCTAATAAAATAGACTGATAAATCTAAGTTTAGCGAAATACACACAATTGTATTAGCAGGGCTATATTGAGTGAGGGGAAACCACACAGTTTAATTCCATTTCTTCTTTTGTCTTTTTTTGGCACCAAGAACTGCGAGGAGAAGCTTCTCTGATGACTCCCACTTTTACATTAAGCACGTGTGAGGGTTTGAATGGCATCGCTATTCCTGTGAGGAGAAATGTGCCTTGTCACATCAGCTGAGGAGCATTGCTGCTTTGGGAAGAGCATGATTGCACCATGAATGCTACGAGCAATTTTCATTGCTGTCACAACAGCAGGTCGTGCATTTGCCACATTCAGCTTTACCAGATCAGGTGTTCCTTCCATCTACTGTCCAGTCATTAAAAACATGGTACTCCAGTCATCATTAAAGAACTGCCTTCAGCTATCCTTCATCCTCAGGACTCCAAAAGCTGGCTTCAGAAGCACAACTAGTGGAAGCCTCATTATCCAGTCTACTTCTAATGACGTTTACCAAAATCTAGCTGCGGAAGATTGGATCCACGACCACATGGATTTAGAGAACCGACAGGTTCTTTTCCTCTGGAGAAATTCCCCTGCTGTGGTGATAGGGAGACATCAGAATCCCTGGCAGGAGTGCAACCTCAGGCTACTGAGGCAAAAAAACATAAAACTGGCCAGGAGGAGAAGTGGAGGAGGGACAGTTTATCATGACTTAGGCAATATCAATTTGACTTTCTTTACATCCAGAAAAAAATATGAACGAATGGAAAACCTGAAACTAGTTGTGAAGGCACTGAAAGCCTTGCGCCCTGAGTTAGATGTACATGTCACTGACAGATATGACATCTTGCTAGATAGACATTACAAAATCTCGGGTACTGCTGCAAAGCTGGGACGGACAAGTGCTTATCACCACTGTACCTTACTCTGTAACGCAGATAAGTTTGTTTTATCTTCTGTGCTAAAAAGTCCTTACAAAGGGTTAAAAAGCAATGCCACTCCTAGCGTGCCTGCCTCAGTGAAAAATCTCTTTGAAGAGGATCCTAGTTTAACTTCTGAGATGCTCCTGGATGCCATTGCTGAAGAATATGCTACACAACACCAAACAGATCATCACGTCACCTTAATAAACCCAGCTGATGAGACCGTGCTTCCTGGAATTAATAATAAAACTAAAGAACTACAAACCTGGGAATGGGTGTATGGAAAGACACCAAAGTTCAGTGTTAGCACCTGCTTTAACATGGTCTATAAAGGTTCTGTTCTTGATGTTAAAGTAGATATGGATGTAAAGCATGGAAGGATTGAAGTCTGTAACATTGATCTGCCAGAGCAGTGGCTGCCACCAGCACTGTCCAGCAAACTGGTGAAGAGCCTTACTGGCAGTAAGTTTTGCCCAAATGAAATCACTACACTCATGACAACATTACTAAGAGTGTGTCCACAAGATGAGGAGTTGCAGAGCAGGTGGAATCTGCTATGTGAGAATATGATAATGTTAATGTGACTTGCATTTTGAAAATATAAGTTAAACTTCTGCTGAACTTTAATTTATTGAAAACAAGATTAAAACATTAATTTCCATGTGCTGATTTTTCTCTTACTAGTCACGTAAGGATGTAAGCCACACAATAGGCTGTAGCCCTGTATCACTCTGTACTGACAGACATCATTGCTGCTTTACACCAGGGAAAATGGAGACACCCCAAACTGGCTCTGCAGCAGAGAAGGTACAAATGGCTGATGCATGGGATGGGGCAGATGGAAAAGTGCCCCTGTGCTGCTGTGGCTGCGCTGCATCCCCTGGCCTGCACCCCTCTCCTTGCATGTAGTAGCTCAAAGGCTACATCTGATCCCTGGAGCTCTGTGGAAAGGGATGTTCTCTTAGTTTCTGGTTGAAAGTCCTTTCTTGCAGAGTGCTGGTGACCCTCTGTCTCCGCTGTACAAGCATGGTAGTAATGTAAGCTTGGCACTGTAGAGTGAATCAGTCCAGCAGCTCCACCCTGGATAAGGGCTTTTGTCCACGGAAGTGTAAAAGCAGGGGAAGGATTAGGAAGTTCAATGTAGGAGCTTATGTGATGAGGGCAAGAGAGGCTAACTGGGATGGAAGCCATATGTGCCTCCTTTGTACCTGCACAGCCTGGCACGAAGCTGGGACTTACTTGCTGTTGCCATAGGTACTAATATCTAAGCTAAATGTGGGAATACTTCTCCATTAGGAAGTATACTTGCAAATAAAGAAAGGATGAAGATTTCACTGTTGCTGCCAAATAAGCAGAATGCAATTTTGATCAGGTCAGAAGCAGTTCATTGCAATAGGAGATAACCCAGTGAAGCAAACTCCACTGATGTGAACTCTGCACAAATGGGCAGTTACATGGTTTATATACCTTTATGTTATACAACTCTTCACACGACTGCCCTTGAGCAGTAGAGCTAGTTAAATTTGAAATAGGAGGTTCATGGAGCAAAGAAGCCATAAATTCACTCTGTCAAGGTGTGAGCACATCATGGTAAATTCCACTGAGGGCACAATAAGAGCCTTTTCCCAGAAGGTCAACTGGGGTGGTAGGACTTCAAAGGAAAACATAGTATGCAGAAATGAGGTGGACAGTTACAGACAAAGGGCTTGTTACCAGATGATATATGGGTTGTCCTGAAATAACAACAGTTTACTACTTCTGAAGATAAGGAAACTGCAGGAAAACCAGAGGGATATAAAGTGGATCAAGAAATGCCAGTATTAGGCAAGCGACAATGTTGCTGTTAATAGGGCAAGATAAATAAGGACCAGCCTGCCCTACGGAAAGTAAAGGAGCAATAATGTCAGTCCTTAGGGCTGTCCTAATCATATTTCTGAGGCTGTGTCATGAAGGAAGAGTCAAGTGGAAAGTTAGGGTGACTGAATCCTGCTGGACTTAAAAGACTTATGATTAGGTCTGTAAGGACATTCTGACTTCAATGTCCTCTGTCCATACAGACAACCCTCAGCTGAAGCTCCAGCAGGGATTTCAAAATGTCGCTTGCCTTTCTGAGCAAGGGGGTTTCCACGGGGGTCAGTCTGTAGTCCTCACAGGAAAAGCAGGACACGTGAATCCAAGCCAGAGCACCAAATTCTGTCACAGAGTAACGGAATGCAATTTTGACCAGGTGAAAACAGCAGCAGTTCACTGCTATAGGAGAAAACAGAGCAGACGAGAAACAGCCTTTGGTTAAAGGAACTCTGCCCAAGTGAGGCAGTTACAGAGTTTGTATTCTGCTAGGTATAAAATTCATTCTTCATCAAACTCTCAGATAAGCAGTAACTGAAATTCTTCAAATAAGAAGGAATAGACAGATTAGGACGCCTTGTCAGTGTATCCTTTTATGAATACTTCAGTGCTTTGCTAATTAAATCACGCAGACGAGACCGTTATCTGCAAATATTTCTTACCCAGGGAGGCCTGCAAAGGCCTATGGGGTGTTACTATGTTATTTGCATACTGTCCTCTTCAAAAGATGGGATTCAGTAGGAGGAAATGACACGTCAGAAGCAACCTACCTTTAGCTAAGGAGAGCCATCAATGGGGGTGAATCCTCCCTCGGCTGGGGCGGGCAGTCACGCTGCAGGACTGAACGACGCTCAGCTGGCTCCAGCAGGGAAGGTGGCTTGAGCTCATCTCCACAGGTGACACCAGGAGGGACCATCCTGGCTGCACAATCCAGGTGATGATCTGACTACGTAACTGTGAGTGGCAGCCCAGAAGAACATGGCCTGGAGTCAGTACAATGATTGTGGAACTGTATTCTCAGATTTCTCTAAAAATTATTATTTTTTTTTTCCATTCATTGATGCCCATTCCTCTTCATAGGTGGTGTTCCTACTGACAGGGAAAGGAACTATTCAGAGATAAAGCACTTAGAGGTAAAAATTGCAGGGCAGTGCCAACTGGTATGTCACTAAAGGCTTACTTATACATGTAAGTACAGATACTGCATATTCATGGGATCCACAAGGAAATCTGTAGCCTTAGCTAGTGAACTATATTCTAATTAAAAAACAGAGAAAAAGTTGCAGCAATATACAGGCAAAAGACAGAAGACCATGCTTGCCTTTTGTGGTATGTGTAGAAGACCACATCACAGGGACTTAGTGCTAGAACAGAGAGGCACATTGTATTACAGGATGCAGAAAGCATAAAGATTTTTATTTACTTTCCAATTAGGTACTAAAAGTTGATAAAATATTTAAGATGGCTTTTTATTTTGCCCCTTTATGTTTGAAAGTGCTGGACTAGGTTAAAAGATACAAAGCTTCCCATTTGGAATCTTACTGTATTTACACTGAACCTTCTCCCAAACATGGCTGATCTCTAAGTCATTAACCTGCTTCCTTGAATTACCCCACGTAGCACAGATAAGCATCCAAACAGATGACTAAAACCACAAATAATAAAAAATAACCTTTATTTCCATTAAAAATAGGCATATATTATTCACAACTGAATAAAACTGACAGCAGCAAGCCAGGGAGCTTCCATGGAATGTTTGTGGGGACCAACTGGTAGTGTACGGCTTCCGTGGCGTATATCTTACTCTTTTGGCTGATGTAACAGCGAAAAGCTGAGACATTATTATGCAAAAGGTAAAGAATGCAGACCACTGGCAAACCCTGGCCCAGAGAGCAAGGCAAGGACCAGCTCTTGATAGCCGTGGAATAGTTTTGTTGCATTAGAGGCAAAGTAATAGAATAGCAGTATTAGATGTCAGAAGGTAAAAAAAGAATAAAGCAAATTAAAAAAAAAAAAAATGGGACACACCACCTATAAGGAAAAAGAGCAAGTTCTAGCAATAACCATGCTACTAGAATATGGAGGCATATTGTATTGGAAGATGCAGAAAGCATAAGGCACCTGTCAGTTCTGAGGCTGAAAAGAATTTGATGGTACCTGCAAAAAAGTCCCTGTCTGTTCTTTATACCAGAATATATGATTTCACTGGATTCTTGCTGATGATCAAGAACTTTTGTATAAGAAGAAAAAGCAGCAGCAGGTCAGGTGATGCTTTCAGGTTTCCAAAGGATAAAAGAAAGACAGTAAGAGACTTGGTCTTTTTTAAAATTAGCATATTCCTTAGAATCATTATCAACAAGAAAGTTTCAGGGTATCCTACTTCTGGAAGAACTTAAAAATCAATTATTATTTTTTTAGGGGACTATCTCAGTAGCAGGGAAATAGCTTACTGCAGTTGAGACTGGCACGACTAGCTGGAAGTACATTAAACTTGCAGGTCAGGGAAGACTGGGAGAGGATCATACAACCTTTCCACACCTAATGCAAAGGGTGGAAATCAGGTATGTGACCATACATCATGGAATAAAGGAATATTTAGTAATGACAAGAAAAAAAATACAGCTGTTTGCTGCCCAAAATCCATCATGCAGAGACAATAAGATGATCCTGAAATGTCTGTATACTGAACACTACAGTATTTATATGCAAAGAGCTTGGAAAATGGAATGTTAGATTTGGGGTTACAATTAAAGTCTGTGAAATCAGGTATTATGGGATTGACCAAAACACAGCAGAATAGTAGTCATAATAGAATACAGGAATTAAAGGAAATAAATAAGACTGCTTATAAAAGAGGATGTGTGGCAGCTCAGCCTCAAATGTTTGTGAGGTGGTCAATTAAAGACATAAAACCAAAAATTTGGTCAGGACAAAATTAATAGTAAAAATAGAAATGACAATAAAGAGGCCTTTGAGAGACAGTATTGAGGGGCTGTTATGAAATCAATATCAAATTTAGACATGGATGGTACCAATTAAGATTCTGTGAGAAGTAAAATGGAGGAATTCTACAGTTGTGTTTTCTCAGGCTGAAAAGCCTCAAAGATTTTTAAACCTATAGATTATAAAAAGCTGTGCAGGACTAAGAAGTGTTGCTTCTGAGGATGGACAGTTGGACTCAAGCAGCATCTTCCAGTCTTACATTTTTATGCTTATAAAAACACTCATTAAAAGCAGTCATCTCTGATCACATTTTCTTTGTATGTTTAGTATGAAAGACATCCACTGTTGTCTCATGACAAGGTCGCAAGTCAAAGTCACAGTATCCAATGCTGAAACGACCCTGCAGAAATAGAATTGACATGGTGAAAACAGAATGAGCTCTTCTACAGTGTAAGTTAATTAAAGAGGTCAAAGCATTCTTACCTGTGGTTTCTTAAAATAATCAAGACCTCTTCCAATTTTAATCATCCATCCATTGTTGAATCTGTTTTAGAAATTCACAAATTTGTATACTATGAGTACACTGAATAAAAAAAATAGTTAGATCCACATGATGCACAAGTTTCTTGTTTCAATCACAATTGTTTCCCAGCGTAGCCAGTACCTGTATGAACCATAGAATACACTGTTCTGTATAAAGAGACATCTACTATTATGTTCAGTTAGAACGCATGGAACTATGAAGGGCTGATTTTATCCAGTGAGGGGCCTGCACTTTGTTAACCACAGAGGTAGTCAGAAACTTAACTTAGTCTTAAGTAGTTTGACTTCAAGTAACTGGCATTCACCGATTTTTTATATTACCCACCTAATTTCTCGATCATGTATTGAAGATGAAAACGTGATATCCAGTGTTACTCCATAATTCCTCAATGATTGCTGTATTTCTTCCAAGCCACTTATCTGCTGATTCCTCCCACCACCCTGATAAAAGTAAAAATAACATGGGGGGATGAGGGGGTTTAACCATATATTCTACTTCTGGTCACCTCTTCCTAAACTTATCATCAAAGCCTTTTTAGTAATAACTGAAACCAACAGAAAGTAACTTGGATAAAGGCAGACTCACAGTTTCAAAGACGGGTTAAAAAGCAGACAAATTACAGGTACACTTGCTAAGAGACATGGAGAAGGAGCACACTCAGCCCTTTGAAGCTACATATGAATTGCTATTTGAGACAAAATAAATGCAGTGATAGTTTCACAAGGTTTAACTCATCAAAGTCTCTAAAATGACAACTATATAGAGCTGTTGAAAGAGAAAAAAAATCCATATCTCAATAGAGGCTTTGGTTCTGATGGCATTTTCCACAACAAAACTTTCATAAAAGTATCTTTGCCATTTCAGATTCTGCTTACCAGGAATTTGTTAGAGTTATCAAAAACCTCTGAACTTATAATGTTACTTATGTTCAACTATAACATTTTTATTTTTCTCTTAATCTGTGTTTTCTGCTGAAGGCATCAGAGCTTCAGTATAACAAGTACCGATAAGTACTTACTAGTAAGTAAGAATATATATATTATATAAATTTGCATGTGGTATCACGTGAGTATGGGGAAACAGAAACCAAAATCTAGACACTTACTTCATCATAGGAAGTGAGGAGGTGGATTGTTTTCACTTTGCACGGCCCCTTAACTAGCATCTCGCAGAATCGTAGGAAGTTATACAACTGTAAAAGTTTTATTTGATTTAGTAACCTAGAATTTTTTTTTTAGTAGTTACATCTGTGTCAGCTATGCTGAATATCTACTTGCCTGATGAACATGCCTAATGTACGGGTCTTCCACCCAAACTTCAGACACAATCTCAGTAAGGTACTCTTGGAAAAGCTTTTTGTAACCGAAACCTGTAGCATTTTCCTCTATCCTGATCTGCTTATGGTATTTGCCATCTAGAAAAGGAAAGAGTCTTGTTTCATTAGTGAAGATCATGACATAATTCCTATGTCAACCACCCCGTCTGTGGTGGTTCTTCACGCAACAACAGGCATTTAAATGCAGCAGCTCCATACCCTGTTTCTCTTTTTCAATGTGCTTTTTAATATCTTCAGCTCTGGTCATGTACTCGGTTATTTTCTGCCGGAAACGCTGCTTTTTTGCCTCATCTTTCGTGGCTGTGAATCAAAAGCGCACAGACCAGTTCTCCGGGGGTCGGGGGGGGGGGAAGCTGAGCCCTGCCTGGCGCCCGGTCTCTCAGGGGGACACCGCCAGCTCTCCTCTCCCTCACCATGAGGCGACGAGGGACCGGGGCAGGCCCCTCTGCGCCAAACACGAATCTTTTCCTCTCAAAACTACCCCTGGCTGGCATCCCCCCTCCTCCCCGAGCCGAGGGGGTGTTTAATAACCAACCGCCTCAACGGCTACAGTAAACGGCTGCCAACCCCCCCTTGCCCGGCCGCCGCCCCGGGTACCTTTCACCACCTGCAGCAGGAGGTCGATGCCCTCCTGGTAACACACCAGCGACTCCTGGAACCGAGACGCCAGGTCCAGCTCCACCGCCCGCTTCACCGTGTCCGCCCCGGCCCGCTCCAGCGCGGCGGTGCCATCCCCCCCCGCCCGCGACATGGGCGCCGCGAACGGGGACGGGCACCGGCACCGGGGAGGGGGGCGGAATGGGGACGGGGGGGATAGAAACAGAAGCTGAGGAAGACGAAGAGAAGGAGGGAAAGGGGCTGTGTCTCACCCTTGTCCTTCCCCCGGCGCGGAACTGAAGTGTCGTGGTGTTGGTGCCCGGCCGGCAGGCTGCGCACCGAGATGGCGGCCGCGGCCGGCGCAGCTGCCGCTTGGAAGGTAGTGGCTGCGGTGGGGGGGTCTCTTGGGTTGAAGCGGTGAGGGAGGGTGGAGAACGGCCTTCTAGCACCCCGTAGCCGCCGCTGAGAAGGGGAAGAAGAGAGCAGGGCCGTTACCGGGGGGAGCGAGGGGTCGAGCTTCGTCCTGCTCGGATGGGCGCCATCGCCGCAGGGCCCAGCCGGTGCCTCCCCTGAGAGGAGAGCACGGTCGCTGGAAGGGCCCAGCAGCCTATGGGTGTCCCGAGTCATAGAACGATTGAACGGTTAGAGTTGGAAAGGACTTTGAAGATCGTTATTCCACCCCCCCCTGCCGTGGGTAGGGACACCTTCCACTAGACCAGGTTGCTCAGAGACCCATCCAGCCTTGGCCTTGAACACTTCCAGGGATGGGGCACCCACAGTGTCTCTGGGCAACCTGTTCCAGTGCTTCACCACCCTCACAGTAAAGAATTTCTTCCTGATATCTAATATAAATCTACCCTCTTCCATTTTCAAGCATGTGCATCAGCACTGTCTGCTCTTCAGCTGACAAAAGGTGTAGTAAACACAGGATGTGTGTTCAGCTGAGTTTGGGTGGCTGTGTGATCTGTTTTCAAGCCTGAAGAGCTGTAAGGAAACTCCTGACAAGCGATGGTGTCCTGCTCTCTTTGCAGATGCTGGGGAAGAGGATGGAGGGGATGGTGCCTGCAGGGTGGGTTCGTTGTCTCTTTACCAAGTCAAGAATTCCAGACTCGGTATGTGCTTCAGTAGTTGAGAAACTGTAAAATAGGTATTAGCCTGCTTAATTCTGTGATTTCTGTGGTATGACAGATTTCTAAAGACTGTGAGATGAGCACGGTGTGTGCTGGGTGCAGAACTGGCTGAAAGGCAGGGCCCAAAGGGTTGTAGTGAGCGGGGCTGCATCTGGCTGGTGACTGGTCACTAGCAGTGTTCCTCAGGGCTCAGTTTGTTCAATATCTTTATCAGTGATCAGGAGGCCTGGGTGCAGGAGTGCTAATGCACCATTAGCAAGTTTGCTGATGATACCAAACTGGGAGGTGCTGTCGACTCTCAAGGAACAAGAGGCTTTGCAGAGGGATCTAGACAAATTGGAGCATTGGGCAATCATCAATGGCATGAAATTGAACAAGTGCCAGATTTTGCACCTAGGACAGAGTAACACTGGGTACATATATAAACTGGGAGAGGAACGTCAGGAGAGCAGCAGAAAGCGATCTGGGGGTGTTGGTTGTGAACAGGCTCAACAGGAGTCAGCAGTGTGCCCTGGCAGCCAAGAGGGCAAACCAATCCTGGGGCACATCAAACCCAGCATAACCAGCTGCTTGAAAGAGGTGATTATCCCTCTGTTTTCAGCGTTGGTGTGGCCTCACCTTGAGTGCTGTGTGCTGTTGTGGGTGCATCCAGAGGAGGGCACCAAAGCTGGTGAAAGGGCTGGAAGGAATGACCTTCGAGGAGCAACTAAGGATTCTGGACTTGTCTGTTTTGGAGAGAAGGAGGCTGTGGGGGAACCTCATTGCTCTCTATGGCTTCCTGAGGAGGGGAAGAGGAGAGAGAAGTGCAGAGCTCTTCACCCTGGTACCCAGCATGAGAATCGTTCAAGGGTGCACCATGGGAGGTTTAGACCAGACATTAGGAGCATCTCTTTACTGAGGTAGTGAAACACTGGGACAGGCTTCCTAGAGAGGTGGTCGATGCTCCAAGCCTGTCAGTGTTTAAGAGGCATTTGCACAATATCCTTAACAACATGCTTTAACTTTTGGTCAGCCATGAATTGGTCAGGCAGTTGGACTAGGTCACCATTGTAGGTCCCTTCTACCTAAATATTCTATTGAATAAATAATTAAAATGAAAGAGATGGGAAGTTTGACTTAGACTGTACGTTTTTACATTTACATTTTTAGTTTTCTCCTTTTGCAAGATCTGCCTAGTTTGACTCTCTTCCTTAAAAATCATTCTTAAAGCTGTGGAAAAACTTACCACTCAGAGGCTAACTAGAGGTTCTTCAATGAGATGTGTGTGAATTTAAGTGCTGTGCTGGTATAGTATTGTCTGTGCATTTCTATGCAGTTTTATGGCCAAACTCAAGAGTGAAAACTATTATAAAAATAAGTTTGACTTAATGTTATGAAAGCTAAATTTAAGGTCACTTGTTGGTGCTTTGACCTTCTGAAAAGAAAAATAGTTAAACATGTAAGAATTTTTACCAAAGTTGAAGTATGTGTTAAAGAGTTCTTCTGTTAGCTATAGTAACAATTCAGATATTTAGGAAAAAAACCCTCTGATTTTGTGAACTTCTTATTCTAGGTATTTCAGCCACGGCCTGGAGATCATGAAAAGTATGGAGGTGACCCTGAACAGCCCCACAAAATCCATGTTGTTACTAGAATAAAAAGTGTAATTGGTCGCCCATATTGGGAAAAGAAGATAATACGTGATCTTGGACTGGTTAAAGTATGATTGTTGTTCTTTATATTTATTGTGTACATCATAAATGTAGAAACATGGGGTAGAATTAAGGTGGTGGCTTTTTTTTTAAGGACCTCCATTTTGCAGTCACAAAATTTGGGTTGCTTTGCAGCTGCTATAAATGTAATTGAGAAATCAATGGTGTGTTTAAGAGCAGAGAGGAATATTAATGGCAAATGCTTATTTAGTGGGAATTCACAGTATCACTGTATGGTATTGCTGTGCATGCCTGAGGAGAACTTTACCTTGAGAATTCTGCTAAAATAATGAAAATAGATTTGTAAATTCATTGAATTCAGTATTCTCTGTAGGTTATATTATTCAGATATTGCAGGTAGGCAAATAAGACTCATTTATTAATGAGAAGGTTTCCAAATCCAAAAGGGATGATACATTTTCAAAGAGACTTTTAAGAGTTTGTATCAAAGATGTGTTTTCCAAATTTTTTAGACCAACTGCACATCTTGCAAGAATTTGTCTAGTAAGTGATACATTACAGAGAAACAATGTTTGCTTCACAGATTTAAGATCTTACTGAAGCAAGCAGTCTTACCCCTAAACATACATGTACATATATTTACATCTATGCTTTTTTTTAACAGTTGGAAGATATTCAAATATATTGATAATGTAATGGGAATAAAGCTGAAATTGTCATTTTACTGGAATCAATAGAGTTTGACAATGCATTATTCTATTGTAAAACCTATTCTATCCTTTATATAGGCACATCAGCCAAGACTGCACAAAAATATCCCTTCTGTGAATTCCAAACTGAAAGTTATTAAACATCTGATAAGGTTTGTTAACTATTTGTTTCGTTTGGAACACTTAACGTTACTCTCTGCTAGTCACAGGGCTTGACTAAGCAACTCTTTTGCCTGTAGAATACAGCCACTGAAGCTACCTCATGGGTTGCCAACAGAAGAAGAAATGGCAGACACCTTTCTTACGAGCAAAGGAGAGCTCGTCATTAGACGGCATCTGAAGCCTGTGGAGCAGAAAGAGATTGGATCGTAAGGTGTGATGGTTGGATTTATATTTTATAAAATAAATAATTTGACTCCCGAGTTAAGAGATTTGTATGTGAAATGTAAGCTTCATTCTTTCCCTGTGTGGCATGAGTGGTGGCTGTGACACTGATGCTTAAAGAAGGATTACATATGTACAGATGGAAAATTCAGTGTTGGTAATGTTTGCCTGAAATATTAAATGAGTGATAGGCTTTCTGTCGTTGTGTTTTAATTTCGTAGCTAGATTGCTGCAGTTCAGGGCTAGCTAATAGAGAACTTTAAAACAAAGTCAAATAAGCAGAGAAGTAAGTAGAATAGATTTAACTAATGATAGTGAGGACATTTCCCAGCTTAACAGTAAAGGCTTACAGTGGTGGTGCGTGACTTCAGCTTTACCACATAAAGCAAGGAACTGGAAAAGCCCTCTCTTTACCAGTTATGTGAGAATCAACTCTCCACCAAGGGTGTCATTTGATTCAGGCAGGCATTTGGGGGTGGCTTACCTTGGTCATCCAGATCTCAACCTTGTTCCTTAGGTCATCTCGCCTCCTTTGTAGCTTAAAATCTACCTGAGCTTCCCATTTGGGAGTTACGGAAGGAGTGATGCACACTTTGGTAGGTTGTATAATTAGTCTTTCAGGAAACACGTTATCTCACATCATACATGTTTCTCGGTCCTAAATGCTTAATAGCAATAGTCTAAGAGCTGCACTCTGTATGAAAGTTGCTGCTTTTCCTGTTCTAAATTAGCAAACTTCAGAAATTGGGAGACCCTGAGCCATAACTCCTTGATGCAAGTTGGTAATTATGGGCTGCAAGCTTATAAAATAACACTTTTTACTGAAAGATCTTGAATGGTACCGGGTGCATATTTTTATTTATGGTTTTAAGAATTGTGGCTGCTGATAGGAAGTTAAGAAGCCGCTGCTGTATCAAATGATAAAGTAGTTTTCATTGCAGCGAGCATAAATTGAATAGTTTACTGCGCTGTGAGCCTCTCCCACACGAGACACGCTGTAGGAGAGTTAATCTTAATGACTGCATGTTGTGAGAAGATCAGAGGGAAGCAGGCGCTGGAAATGAATGTTTATCCTTTCTGCATGCGTCCAGAGAAAACACCAGCAGGAGTTCAAAGGAGTGAACATATCAGTGGAGGGACATAAAAAAAAGCTGGAGGCACAATGTGCAGAAGAAAAGGAAGGACAAGCTGTGGTAGTGGCATTGAAGAGGCAGGCTGAAGGCAGAAACACAGAATGGAGCTGAAAACCCTCAATATCTCAGCAAGCTGCAGGCTATAGTTGGAAGGACACAGAATGGTTTGAGTTGGAAGGGACCTTAAAGACCATAGAGTTCCAACCCTCCTGTCATGGGCAGGGACACCTCCCACTAGAGCAGGTTGCTCAAAGCCCCATCCAGCCTGGCCTTGAACACCTCCAGGGATGGGGCATCCACAGCTTCTCTGGGCAACCTGTTCCAGTGCCTCACCACCCTCACAT